>PVIC010001363.1:13013-93268 GCA_004025085.1 Thryonomys swinderianus | reverse complement strand
GGGGGGTTAATGTTGGATAGGGGAATGGGTAAAAATGAGAATTAACTCATGTCATATACTGGTATAAGCTCCCAATGTTGAGTGTGATTGTGATGTTATATAAAAGTAGAGCCCAATTAACCTGGCTTCACTTTTCTGGTTTGTAAGAATCATCCATGTTCCTGATTCTTCTCAGAAAGCCCACTAAGAAGAAAGTGATTAGAAACACAGCCCATGAACTGAGTACTAGAACTAGCAGCGTGTGACTGCCCTGCACACCTTCCTACCCATGAAATGCGGCGTGCTGAGGAGTGGGGCACACTGACACCAGAGCCCCATGTGCGTTCCCATGCAGAGCCCACACGCCGGGGCCTGAACCGTGTGTTTCCAGCCAGTGGCTTACAGGCGTGCTTTCTTGTGAACACTTAATTACAAACCTGAAATTTTTCCTTTGGAATGTTCCTCCGGGCTCCTTTCGCCAAGACCAAAGCCTCTTCCACTCTGCGGCTTGCCAGCAGATCCTGTATTTGTTTCTCCAGGGGTAACGGGACCAAAATGTAGACTCCTTTACTTGTGGCAACGATCACTCTTCCTGGGAAGGGATTTAACACCGTTGGAAAGGGAAGGAACACTGCCTGGACGCAGACGCATTGCTACGCCTGCCTGGACCACTGTCTTGAGGTTTAATCCACTTTAACCACTGCTGTGGGAGGGACCTGAGTGTCCCAGGTGGTGGCAATTTAAATTCCAAGCAAATGAGATGTCTCTACATGTTTGAAAGTGTTTGAAACAAAACTGACAAAGCTAGGTGAGCTGGAACACGTCTATAATTCCAGCACTCAAGAGGCTGAGGCAGGAGGACTGCTGTGAGTACTAGGGAGACCCTGGAGTACAGATCTTCAAAACCTTTTCCTCTGTCAGGTTCTACACAGCACAGTGCACCTCCTTAAAACTCTGACTCAGATGTCAGCCCCTCCAGGGCCCTGCATCCCCTGTGAGCATGTCCTCTGCTCTCCGATGCCTCCATCCCCTGCACCCAGCTCCGAGCTGCCATCACCCAAGCTGTACTGCTGGACTAGAAGCCCAGAGCCTGCACTGTCACTCGCGTGTCTTGTGCTCCCCACGGGCCCCGATAATGCTTCCTGAGGAAACGCCACTGCCAAAGGCTTGGTAAGCAAATTTCGTTAGGATGTCAACAGTACCTTCGAAGTCCTGCAAGATGTGGCCTTCCTTAAAGGGCAGGCTCTGCTTCTGCTGCTGGTCCAGCATGCTGTGCACCGTGATGAACTCATTGTCAAGTGCAATGACATACGGGAAGCAAACAGCCGCCCCGATCACGTTCTCCGACCAGTGCACAGGGGCCCGCTGGGATATCCCGGCGACAGTAGCAAACATGCCTGGAAAGCAGGAGAGCAGAGTCAGGCAGGTCTTCAGAGAGCCTGCCAGCCCTCCTCCACGGTCAGGTCCAGAAGCAGAGTCTTCCCTCAGCTTCCTGTAGTCTCGTTTCAAGAAAGGAAAGCTGGGCTGGAGGGTTAGCTCAGTGGTTCCGGCGCCTGCCTCGCAAGCGCAAGGTCCTGAGTTCGATCCCCAGTAACCACATATAATGCTGGGCGTGGAGACATGCCCACCAACAATCAACACCATATACAATGCCGGGCGTGGTGGCTCACGCCTGTAATCCCAGCACTCGGGAGGCAGAGACAGGAGGATTGCTGAGTTCGTGGTGGCTTGCCTGGGCACCATAGTGAGCTCAGGGCCAGCCTGAACTACAAAGCAAGACCCTGTCTCAAAAGCAAAAAAAAAAAAAAAAGAAAGGAAAGCTAAGAGAAGTCACTGCATGTGCCAGGAACCCCACAGGACTTGGGGTCTTGGAAGGTAAACATACCCAGAATGCTTATCTTTCCAATGAAACATTGAGTTAAACAATAATGCTTCCATTTCATTTGTGTGCACATTTACAAAGCACACATCCTCCTGTAGGAAATCAGGCCACCCACCTTACCCCTCCCCTCTGCATGGCACTCCACAGATGTTTACTGAGCACCTACTACATACCAGACCACCTACTAGGTGTCCTATCGGGCACTGGCCAGCTCAGAGCAGAAGTCTCATTTATGATAAAGGGTTTTGCTCTTTTTATAGAGCATATGCATACTCTCTAACAATGTACAAACTCAGTAGTACAGAGATAGAACCAATTCTGCAATTCATGATAGGCTGCAGAGAAGTTTCATCAACAATTACTCCCTCGTTAAGTGACAGATTATTTATCTTGTATACAAGGCACTAACTCAGGGGTTTACAGTAACACGCAGGTGTACCGAGAGGAGCCAAGCCACTTGAACTTGGATTTGAAGGCTGGTGAAAGAAAACAGCTTTGAAAACACCCTGACTCTAAGAGGTCAGATACTGCTGCTACTGCAGCAGCAAGTAGTCTCCAGTACAGATAGGGACGGACCAAGAGCAGACACAGGACACACCACAAACGTGAGCCTGGGGCCTGGCCACTCATCTGGGAAGGGGCAGGAAGACACCACAGGGTGGCAAGTCTCGGAACAGGCCAGACAGGGGAAGACTGCAGCTGTCTTTCTCAGAGGATGGCAGTGTTCTTCTTGTGAGGGACAGACACTTTAAGAGCACAAAAGCTGGAGCACAATACAAGGTGAGGCAAGAGAGGGCATTTCTGCAGAAAGCTTTGTTTTGACTTTATGTCAGAGCTAAGTTACCCTGCATGAGTGAAAAATCCACTCATCCAAAGGAAATAGAAAAACATCGAGACAACCAAGATCTAAAAAGTGAAGAGGAATAGAAATAGAGCGCGACACGAAGGCAGAGAACATCATTCCCAGTATTTCAAACTAACAGAGAGGGTGTAGTTAAGGTCTGACTCACCCAACAATAGGGAACTCACCTGCTTTCCACCCTAATAAGGACATGCCTCTGAAGAGTAACTTCCAAGGACAATTGTTCATTTTAGCCGTGGTTTGGCAGCCTAGTCAAGAGTGCCCACAGGGAACAGGCCTCTCGGTCCTCTCGGTCCTCTCAGACCTAAGGACCCACGACCTTCCACAAGGCTTCACCACGGGCCGAGCTTCTGCTGCACAGCCCCTGAGGCCGCATCCAGGCTGCGGCAGAACATTAACACCCAGGAGGTCGACACGGTGTTCCCAAGGCAGGAAAGGCAATTACAATGCTGCGGGTACATCAGGAGTCTGGAATGAAGGCTGACCCAGGAGCAGGGAGTCAGGCTAGTGCTGTCTTCAGTTCTACATATACAAGACACAGCCCGTGAAGACAGCGAGGGGGAAACGAACGGCGTGGAGGGACCTGGGCAGCTTGGGGAAGTGACTCAGCATAGGGACCGGTGGACAGCAGTCCTGGGCACCCTGCTGATCTTCTGGCCATACCACCTGCTCTTGCAGCACAAGTGCGCAACACACAGATCCTACAGTACCGTCCATTCTCGTCCTATATTCAGATGCATCATCATAGTCACCTATTTCTGGCTGGTCTGTACCAGAGAGCTGGGCAGAGCAGAAGCTCTGACATATGATCCCTTCCAGAATAAAAGAGGACAGCCATTACTGGCTAATGAGGAGGCAAGGCCAGGCCACAACAGGGCCTGCACACCTGAGGAAGAGGGGGGAAAGGGTAAAGGGTGACGGGGTATCTCATCACCAGCCTGCCGAGGGAGCACGAGTGGCCAGCATGTGAATACGACACACTGGTCAGTAAATGGTGACTGCTGAAAACCACCCTATTCTGCTGGGCCTCTGAGCTGAACTACTGGAGGAACCTATGGACTAAGGAGCATCTGAATCAACTGCCTTTCTCAGGAACCATCGTCCAGGAATACAGTTAAAGCCCCGCTATACAACTGTACTATGAAAATTTGCTTTGCAAAAAGTATAAAGCAAATTTTCCATAACATAGGAGTGGCCACGAGTTACATTCAGGGAAAAAGGCTGCAGTCGAAGAAAACAACTGCATGCTAACGCACTTTACATTAACCCTGTAATGTGCTTGAATGGCTGACTCTGGAGCTACAGGATGCTGCTGGTGACTACTGTGTTGCACCGATCCCTACGGCTACACAGCACTTGTGTATGGGACCTTTCAAATGACCTCTCAAGGGTGGGGATTTACCTCAGTGGTGCTGTGCCTGCCTCATACGTGCATAGTCCTTAGTTCAATCCTCAGTATAGAAAAAAGAAAATGCCCTCTCAACTTGCCTGTAGTCATGCCAGTTACAAGCAGCATGCCCATCTGGAAGATCAGCTCCCTGAGCATGATGCTATGCCATAGAGACAGTGTGCGCCTGGAGAAAAAGTACCTTAGACATGCCTACTACTTCTTTCCATCCCAACAGTAAATGTCCTCAGCATAAAGTGGGCAGGGACTGGCACACAAACAGGCAAGGAGGTAGATGGGACAACACTGAAGATCCAGACACACCTGGGGAGAAAAGAAATTCCATGCACAATAAAGGCAGCCACCTAAATCAGGGTAGAGAAGGTGGGTGCAGCCAACAGCTTGCTAGGAGAACTGGGAAACCTCATAAGAACTGCAAGTGACCCTCTTCTTCCCATGCATGGACTAGCAGAAAACACAGGTGGATTTGTCCAAGCCAAGGAAGACAGGAAATGACTCCTAATTGTCACTCAAAACCCAGAGGCAGGACTAAAAAGACTGATATATGAGTTTACTTAGAACTTTTTAAAAAACCTTTTGTCTGTCAAAAACTAGAAAGAAATATTTGAAACTTTTATAGCACACAAGCTAGTATCTTAAATATACAAAGAATACTTTAAAAAGGCTGGTGATAACTGATGATTTGGGGTTCGGCATACACCTCAGTGGTGGAGGATTTGCCTAGTATGGGAGGCCTGGTTCCATGCCTGCACCAAAACAAAAAACAGAAAAACCCAAAACAAAACGGAATACATATTTGGTAATACCCATTTAAAGAATGTAAATGGCTCCCTGCACACAAGGAAACGCAAACTGTAACATCACTGAGAAACTACAGCTGCTGCACTGGGCTGGCAAAACACAGAAGCCTGGACAACACATTGAGCTGGCAAACCTGGGGAAACTGGCACCACTCCTGGGGTGGATAAAGAATGGGACAACCCTTAAGGAGAGGGATATGGCCAGACCTGGAGAGTTCACGTGCATTTAGAGAAAGCTTTCTCAGAGACATGTTGAAAACACACACAGCACGTGCCTGAAGTCAATTCTGACCAGTAGCCTACAACTGGGAAAAAACTCAAACGTCCATGCACGGGGAGCTCATCAATAAACCATGGCACTGCCATAAAGCTGCCTGGCATGCAGCAATTAAGGAGGAGGAAGAGGGGGAGGAGGACAGCACAGTAGTGCATGCCTGTAATTCCAGTACTCCAGGAGGCAAAGGCAGACTTGGTAACTTAGTAAGACCCTGTCTCAAAATCAAAAAATAAGAAGGGATAGGAATATAGATCAATGTGAAGGCAGGTGCCAGGCTCAATATTCAGTACCACAAAACCAAACAAAAAAGACCAGGAAGAGAGGGAGGGCTGCAGTAGTTCCAGCTACTACGAAGGCTGACACAAGAGGATCTCTGGAACCAAAAGTTTAAGGCCAGCCTGGGCAGCACAGTGGAAACCCATCTTAAAAAAATCACTGAAAAGTTATCAAGGGAAGATTTTTATTTTATGCCACACAATGACCACCATAATAAGGTAAAAAAGCCAGCTGAAGAAAACTATACTACTGTCCAGCCAGAAAGAGAACAACACAAATATATACATATATGTTTATACATCTCAAAAGTGAATGTATTTGCCCTACAAATAAAGGCTCCAATGGCAAGGAGAGACAGTGCAGTGCAGTGCAGCTCTCCGGCTCCAGCCCACCATGCCCACATGCCTTGGAGATCTGTGGACCCTCACCTCACAGAAATAAAACTACAGCAATTCTTAACATCTGGAGGTAAAATGAAACCAACCCACAGCCCATACACTATGTGAAGAGCAGTGCTGTTGCAGCCTCCCTGCTCCCAGCACAGGGGACAAATCAAGAGGACAGTCATAGTGGGGACACAGGCACAAGAAGGACTGGCCCATGACCATTGTCTCTCGATGGCTCCATCCCGAAGGGGTGGAGCCCAGCACTGCCAGCCTACACACACTGGGCACCCAGAGGGTGCCCAGAAACAGCTTTCTCCTTGGAGGAAAGGCTGCAACCAAACCTGGGGCTGGAAATACAGGGACAATCGCAAGGCCAGGTAGCTGCTGGGTTTCCAGGGACAAGTCTGGGGGCTCTAACTCCCACCCAGGCTGGGCAGAACCTGGCACATCCCCACAGGGGGAGCCACACGACCATCCAGTGCCTGTTACAGTCACTGCTGGAGAACAGGAGGGCCACCCCCGCCTCATCTTCTCTCATATGCAAAGTGTCGGGGGACATCACGTGGGGGTCAGCACAGCAGGCGTCCCATGGCACAGGAAGGAGGGCTGGACAGAAGCAGAACACCACAGGCTGGCTGCACCCCTGACTGAACTGATGTAGGCCTGGGTCATTAGCAGCTGTTTCTGTCCCAGGTTGACAGAGGGCGCCATGGAACCTGCAGCAGCACCCCACTGCGAGGATGCACCCCTGCCCCACCAGGAGCATGCGCCTCGGCACCATCTGCATGTTGCTGTGTGCCTCAAGCAGCTCCAAAAAATAAAGTCTGACCTCAAGGTAAAACCTAAAAAGTGCCTGCTTGCTGGCTCACACCGTGATTCCCGCCATTACCAGAAAGTGATTTTCATGCATCACTCTGAAATGAGTTTCAGACATTAGGAGCCATTTGTGTTAGAATGAGACACTTCTCACGGGTGCCCTGGACAGACCAGAAGCCACCTTGACGAAAAGAATGGACCTCTTTGGCCTGCTGTCACCTGGAGGCCCCCAGACGATGGCTGAAGCCACATGAGGACAGGCCACAGGCCTTCCAAGGGCCAACCAACCATCATGTGGAATCAAGGGGGCACTGCTAACATCGGTACGGATCCTCAGGAGTGGGGTGAGAAGAGAATCTTTGGGCCAGTAGGCCGTGTCCTTAAAAGGGACCCACATCTGCCTTTTCTCTCTCACTCCCTGGCCAGCCATGAGGTGGGCTGAGTGCCCTCAGCACCCCAGAAAGGTGTGCTAGCCAGGAGGACCATCTGACTGAGGACTAGAACTTTGACAGCTGTGGCTAGTGCAAACTTCTCCACTGTATAAGTTGACCGTGCTGGGGATTTGTCAGCTATGAGGATCTGACTGACAAGACACATGTAAAGATGCTTACTGAGCTACCTCCACCCCTTTTCAGAATGAGGAATAAAGAATCAAGGGACAAATCAGGCAAAGTGGTGCCCACCTGTAATCCCAGCTCTTGGGAGGCTGAGGCAGGAGGAGCACTGGGAGTTCCAGGTCAGCCTGAACTACACAAGAAGACCCTGTTTCAAAAAATAAAACAAAACAAAAAAAGAAAGAAAAGGAAAAACAAAAATGAAAGGACAACACTACCCATATGGGAAAGTCTTACAAGGAAGTCTTGCAAAGTTTTATTTTTGTAAATAAGAGATGCAGAAATAATTGAGATGCTGTATGTATAAGTAGCAGTTTCCTAAAATGAATGTAATTATAATGTACTGCAAATGTACACTAATAAAAAAGGAAACTATAAACAAACCGGAAAGCATCTCCCACCAATAGATGCCTGCAAGCTTCACTTGACACAGAATAAAACTGGTTTAGGATCCGTCCGTCTCTGCTCCACTCAACCGGCACCCGGATGGACTTCCCCACATGCTGGTTGGCAGGTCCCCCCAAGGCTAGCTCACACTGCAGGATGGTGTGTGCTCTGCAGAGCCCCATCCGCAAGACTGCAGCCCTGAGATTATCATGCTCCCAGTGACATCAGGGCCACCTGAGTTACACAAGCTCACTCTACAACAACTGCGCAATGCCACAGTCTCCTAACTTCTTCCTCTTGCCTCAGACTCCCGAGTGCTGCAAGTACAGGGTAGTCCCCAGGTCTGGCTAGAATGCCTTTCTTACAGTGCATCCCTGTTGCTAGGCTGTTCCCTTGCAAGCGTACATCTCCCACTGCCACAGGCATGGGGTTCCAGGACCACATGCAACCCCAAACCCTGTCCTCACCCAGGCCTCCTGGGCCGGCGAGCAGGAACTCCTGCCTGCCGATGCGCTTAACAATCGGCCGCTTCTCCTCACTGCAGTAGGGAAATAGGTCCTGGGAGAGGCCCGTGTTGTAGTTGAGGATGATGTACTGCGTGCTCAGGGCCAAGCACAGGAAGTGCCCATCCACAGCCACAGCCAGGGGCTGCTCCGGCGTGGACACCTCCTTGACAATCTGCACACGATCCTCATACACCAGGAACACCTGGATGGTCCTGCGTTTGACGGAGAGGATGCAGACCTCCACACAGAATGGGTCTCCACCCACGGGGTTCTCATTGAGCGCGAAGGTAGAGGCCCCCTTGATGCGTGCGCCTGAGGGCACGGGCTCCAGGCTGCGCATGCCAACCAGGGAGATGCAGCTGTCACAGAGCACCAGCAGCCTATCAAGGGCCGAGGCTGCGCGCAGTTCGCTCACAGGTTTCTTGAATCCCAGGTGTCTGTGCAGCTGTTTGGTGGCCGTGAAGGCAGCAGTCCCTGTGGGCAGAGCCTTCTCCTCCAGCAGGAAGTGGTAGATAAAGCAGTCACTGGTGCCCACGTAGAGGTTCCGGCCACAGCACTCCACGCACTCGATGTTGACGCGCTCCTGGCTGTCCATCAGCAGCTCCCGCTCAACAGCAGAGACCAGCGTGAAGGCCTTGATGCTCATCATGTCTGCTGAGTGGCCTGTGGGAGAGAGAGCAGGCGTGACTCTCAGAGCAACCAGGAGCAAGCAGACACACTGAGAGACACTGAAGAGTCACCAATCCCCGGACTGTCATTGCAGCTGCACAAAGCAAGAAGAGGTAAGAAAAAGTGCCCCTAGCAGGCAGTGGGTGCCCCATGCAGAGCATACACGCATGTCCCACCCCTGCCTGGCAGAGCTGAGCCACAGGGAGCACCCACCACGTGCTGGGAGACGGTGGAGCTCGTCCAAGGAACACTGGTCACAGTGACTTCTCACCCACCGTCCCTGAGCTTCCAATGCTCTGGGACCCAGCACGGCTGGAATACCCCAGCAACATTCCAAATCCAGCATCAGGAAAGCATCTTCTACCCACAGTGACCACAGAGACTCCAGTACCCTCACTGAGCCAAACGAGTCCCCAGAAGGAAGCGCACTGCACCTGGCCACATCTGAACTAGTCCTTGGGGTCCTGGCCTGGATGCCAGTGTCCCATACTTAGCCTGCACCTCCTAGGGTCGTGTGGGCACAATAATATGCTTTCCCTGTCTTCGAAAAATCACAGGAAAAAGCTATTCTGCTACTTACAATTTGAAATGTATCTCCTTTTACAGAAAGAACACAAAAATGAGCTTCAGGCACCTACACCCAAATCCCTCCTACTTAGCATCTTAAAAACAGAACATCAGTAATCCTCTGTCTTCACTTAGTGTACAGGACAAACTAAACACATTTGCTGTGAAAATAAAATACTTTGCATTTATGTGGGGGGAAGTTGCAAGAAAAGCATGTGGCTTATTAAAACCATAATTCTATATTTTAAAAATCCAGTATTGTCTCATTATCTGCAAACTAGTTATTCAAGCCTTGCTAATAGTAAGCTTCCCAATTAAGGTCTTTAAGTAAAAGACCCACTTTAGTAATTAAACAGCAATTTATAAAGAGCAAAATTTACTCAGGGCCAGCCTGAACTACAAAGTAAGACCCTGTCTCAAAAAAAAAAGGGCAAAAATTAAATGAAGTAAGTAAAAGCTGATAGTGTACCTTAGACATAGTTTATTAATTTAAGCAGTAGGAAAATTCTCTCCATGTTTTAGTTCACTGATATATTTAGGTAGTTAAAATGTAAATCACGAAAAGATAAGGTTTGGTCCACAATTCTGCGTTATGAAATCCAACTTCCTGGAGTCTAACTTAGACATTTTAACATGGTGATGAAATTAAAAGTTTCCCTAGGGTTTTGGGAAAACTGGCTATCGATATATAGAAGATTAAATCTAACCCTTATCGCTCACAATATACTAAACTAGAATCCAAGAAGATCAAAGAACTAATTGTTAAACTAGAAACATTTAGTCTGTTGGAAGATTAAACTTTTGAAGTCAAGGGCACAGGCAAGAACTTTCTGCACTCTATCCTAGTCACACAGGAAATGGTTCCAAGCATCAACAAAAGCTTCTACATAGGAAAAGAAAGAACCAACAAAGTGAAACGGCAACCTAAAGAATGAAAAAAAATTTTTTTACAAGTCATTCCTTGGAGAACTCAGATCTGGAATATTTAAATTAACTAAAAAAAATTAGACACCTCCAAAACAAAAAATGGGCATGTGAAATGAATAAACATTTCACAGAAGTACATACAAATGGTCAAAAAAGCCATGAAAAATGCTCAACTTAGCAGGCCATTAGAGAAATGCAAATCAAAACAACACTGAGATTCCATCTTACCCCAGAAAGGATGGCCATCATCAAGAAATCAAACAACAGCAAATGCTGGTGAGACTGTATGGCAAAAGGAAGCCTTCTGGGGGCGGAGGGTTAGCTCAGTGGTTCTGGCGCCTGCCTCGCAAGCACAAGGACCTGAGTTCGATCCCCGGTAACCACATATAATGCTGGGCATGGAGACACGCCCACCAACAATCAACACCGCATACCACAATGCCGGGCATGGTGGCTCACGCCTGTAATCTCAGCACTCGGGAGGCAGAGACAGGAGGATTGCTGAGTTCGCGACGGCTTGCCTGGGCATCATAGTGAGCTCAGGGCCAGCCTGAACTACAAAGCGAGACCCTGTCTCAAAAAAAAAAAAAAAAAGGAAGCCTTCTGTATTTTTTATTTCACTTAACATTCTGATCTCAAGGTGCATCCATTTTCGTGCAATTGATTCATGTTTTTCTTTATGGCAGAAGAATACTTTATTGAATTTAAATACCATGCCTTCTTTATCCATTCACCTATTGTTAGTCAGATGGTCCTCTTCTAAGATTTAGATGTTGTGAATGCTGCTGTAAAAATAGTATGCATGGAGTACTGTAATATTATGTATCTAATTTTTTCAGGAAGATACCTAGATGGGGAAAAGCTGGATCAGATGGAATTTCTAGTTGCAGTTTTTGAGGAATCACTATACTGATTTCGATAGTGGTTGTACTAGTTTACAGTTTGACTGTATTTTTTAATACAGAATTATGGTTTTAGTAAGTCACATGCTTTTCTTGCAACTTCCTGCACACACAAAATGTAAACATGCACTGTAAACACATACAGAAAGAAAACAAAGGAAGGGGATCACTAATGGGGGAGGGGGAGGGAGGAAAGGGGAAGGAGATGAAAGAAGGAATGAAGATGTGTTATGTACTTGTACCAACTTCCCACAAGGAATATAAACATTAAGTACTATACACATGTACTAATTAAACTAAAATTTTAAAAAGTTTCCCTAAGGTACATAATAGTCCCTTCACTGTGTCTCCAGCTGATCTCAAATTTAAACTTTTGTTCACATTAAAAGTACGACTGGAATTTAAAAGATTAACATTTTCATGTTTTACCAAAAAACTTAAAAATGCATACCTAATAACAGAAAATGCAAAGTGTTAGTCAAAGTGTTAGTATCTTCATGGACCATAATTTAAATAAGGAAAATACTCCTTAGAGAGCAAGTACTTTTTAACCTACAAAATGAAACAAAAAGTTACAAGGCATTGTTTCATTTCCCTGGGGTCTCCTAATCTCTTTAAGGAGATGATAACTAGAAATATAGACACATCATGGAGCACTGTCTGCTAAAGGTCAAAGAAAGAAGGCCATAATTGCCTTCTACCAAACTGAGGCTCAGACGTTGTCCTTTTAGGGATACAGCCACTAATGAATCTCAATGAGCACTTTTGAAAATGAAAAGGCAAAAGTACTCAACTTTTTCTACAAGTGGACTCAGAAACACTGCCTTCTATGAGAGCTCCCAGCACCAGCCTCATCCCTAGGGCTTACCACACCCAAAGCTGAATCCCAAAGACAAACCCATTCTTCCAGCCACATACAGGCTGGCCATCTCGGTTTCCCAACCCCAGCACTGGTGTCTTTTCTGCACAAGCCTGTCCAGCAGCTCCACAAGCTTCCAGAGGCCTGACTTCTTGCTCCTGGTTCATGGCCATAGCCAGAAGCTTGTCCCAGAGAGGTAGCCTATCAAGTCCTGCCAGACACATGTGGTCATGGAATTCTCTCTCTGCACAATTATCCTCCTGGGGATAAAGGAAAAGGGGGAATATGCCACTTTATTTTGTGAAGCCAGTGTAAAGTATAACTTTGACATTCAAGCCCAGTAAGAATGCTGTGTAGGAAAACAGAACATACTGGGTCATTCTTAACAGTGAATAAACATATATGAGCAACTGATATATACTAAATAAATAAATAAATAAAAAGTATGGGCACGTTGAGTAATGATACTGGTTCAAGGTAATAAAACCTATTGGTTTAATGCCAAAATATATTTCAAGAGATGTAAAAGAGTATTAAAAATTCAATATCCAGGGCCAGAGATTTAGCTTAGTGGCTCTGGTGCCTGCCTAGCAAGCGCAAGGTATCTGGTTTGATCCCCGGTAATCCCATACAATGCTGGGCATGGTGACTCATGCCCACCAGCAATCAGTACCACATACCACAGTGTCGGGTGAGGTGGCCCATGCATATAATCCCAGCACTCAGGAGACAGAAGCAGGAGGATTGGTGAGTTCAAGGCTTGCCTGGGCTACATAATGAGCTCAGGGCCAGCCTGAGCTACAAAGTGAGACCCTGTCACAAAAAAAAAAAAAAATTCACTCAACAAAAACATGTGGCATACTGTATCATCCTGCTATCTAAAAACAACAAAATACTCTGTGACACCTCAAAATTATCTTCTTTTTTAAAAAAGGAACAGCGCAAGAATATCTGCAATCATTACCTATGTTGGGTTAAACAGAATCCTACCAAAGTACGTTGAAGTCCTATTACCAGAACTTGCAAATGTCACCTCACATGGATGGAGGGTCCTTCTATGAGGTATGATCAAAAAACATGATGAATGTGAACACGCTTATCCCACTTGTCTTCCTACTTTCTGAAGCAGCTCTGGAGCCTGCTTTTGTGGGTTTCCTTCCTGGCATGGCAGTTATGTGCACTGAATTGATTCAAACTGTTTCTCTTTCACAGTCATTCAACTTTGGGAAATGCAGGTAAAGAAGTTGGCTCAGGAAGGACCCTGGGGTGGAGAAAGCCAGGGAGGAATGCAGTGTGCAGATCAGCCAGGTACTATGTTAAGCTAATGCACTGCTTTTGATCACTACAGTGGGTTTGAGATGTTAAAAGGGAAAGCCAGGAAAAAAGTATTCTTGACTCGGTAATGTTGTTCAACTCCTGAAAATGCATTTTAAAGAGCAGAGCTTGGAGTCTGCCTGGTGGCATATGCCCACAGTTCTGGCTACTCAGGAGGTCAAAGCATGATGATCACTTGAACGCACAAGTTTAAGACCAGTCTGGGCAACACAACAAGACTTTGATTAAAAAAAAAAAAAGTACAGTATTTCCCAGAGGGGCTCCAACTGGGTTGGGCTTGGGTATGGATGCCCACTTTTCCTGGGGCTGCCCTAGAGGGAATGAGCACTGGGAACAAGAGGCAGATGAGAGGATGGGAAGGCAGAGGCCTCCCCCAGGTTCAAGGCCCAGAGCTTCTGGGGCCACCTCTGCAGTAAGTGCACTGACCCCAGACATTCTGTGTGGCACAGCCCCAGTAGTAACAAGAGTCCTGAGTCTGAACTGTGGCCTGGACACCTTCTTGTGACCCTAAAGAGTCACTGTCTTCTCTGTACCCAAAGATCCAGGCATGATGTGGCTTACCTATGCAAGCACCCAGCACTTTGGGCTAAGAGGGCAAAGGGGTCTGGTTGGGTAACAGCACCAGAGGGCGGAGCACTGGGCTCCCATCCCCCAGTTCAGCTCACAGTATGTGCCTGAACCAAGTGCCACACCACCTCCCTGGCAAAGGCTGCTCCCAGCCTCAAATGTATTGCTGAGCCAAAGACACTATTGCTGCCCCAAGAGCCAGGTTTAGCTTAACTGAACCCCAATAAAGATCCCTTTCTTCCTTCCAACATTGTGAGAGCGAATGCTACTCTGGAGAGTATAGGGACCTACTTGAGGTCAGAGAGCTACCCAGTGAGGACACTGGGACCTGGGCCTGGCTGTTTCAGACTCCTGGTGACCCTGCCATCTCCAGGTCCCAGACTGCTGTTCCACTGAAGGGTCAGGTATGATTTCAGATCCTCTCTTAGCACTCAGTCCTCCTGACCCAGGCAACCCATCTAAGCAACAGGCCCCTGGGTCCTTGAAGGTGGCTGATGGAGGTGCTGTGACCCAGCTCATCTCAAAGAACCCTGGGGCAACCAGGGAAGCAGGCAACCCCCTGCTTCCCGTCATGGGTCTAAAAGAATTCTGTTATTCTACGGCCTTGGTGACATTGTTAAAACTTAACAAAGTGTTTACATAGTGAACAATTCAAAATTAAACATATATCTGCATGACATACCTGGCTCTAGCTCAGTGATGATGAACCTTTTAGAGACCAAGTATACAAACTACAACTCAAAACCCACTTATGTAGAGCAAAGTGCAAATAGTGCAATTAAACCTGAATACTGTAGTTTTAGTTCAGAAGAAACAACTTGTACACTTGGCTTGCGTGCCAACACAAAGGCTCTGCCTACCCGCTGTGGCACACGTGCTGTAGATTTGCCACCACTGCTCTCTTGTGTTCTTCAGGGTTCCTCAGCCATCTGTCCATGACTCACTCCTGAAATTTGCTCGGAGTCAACAGTAAAGTTTTTGGCTTCTATAAAACAACTTTTCCTCTTTTTTTGAAAATTAAGGCAGTTCTTTAACACCATGTCAGGTTATCATTTACACTCCAGGTAGAAAAAGCCAAAGACTAGTTGCAGCACAATGGACTGTTTCAAGGATTTGGAAGAGGAAAGAAGGCAGGCAGGCAGGAAGGAAGGAAGGAGGGAGGGAGGGAGGGAGGGAGGGAGGGAAGGTACCGGCACCTCCCAGTAGCCACCGGTGGGCAACCAGGGCTTTAGCCCATTGGCTTTTGGGGACATAACCACCTGGAAGGTGCATGCCAAGATGTTCTTTGTACATCTGTAAATGACCACAAAAACACCATGAGTGCTGGTTTTGAGGTTTTGAGTAGGTTTTAGAGAGGAATGACTTTGCAAAAACCACAACACAATGGAGGAAGTGATCTCGGGAGAAGGGGAGTGGTGAAGGAGGTGTAGAGCAGCAAGAAGAATCCATAAGGCATCTCCCTGCTAAAGTCTTCCTCTTCGCTGAACCTCCAGGCAGCCCCAAAGAGTGATCCTGCACCTGTGAGATGCTGGGCAGGATCTCTGCTTACTCACACACTCTCTTGAATCCGATCTACTCAACAGCAGCCCCCTGACAATAAAGAAAAGACCCTGATCTCAGGGTCATCAGAAAACTTCCCAACACACTATGCAGGAAGCTCCCAATCTCACTTGGGATCAGCCCCAGATTAAGTTGTTACTTCCACATTCACTTAGTAGTTGTGTATTTTTCAATACAGAAGAATGGGTCAGGTTTGCCACCAAGGAGACAAGTCATGAACTACGAGCCAAATTACCTGGCAGAACCCAAACACCTGGCTGCCACAAGCGATTACTGTAATGTACTTCTAATGAGGGCTGGATTCAGACCAAGACCAAGACACTTTGCTCATTAAACAAAGTTTCCTTGACTTTTTCTTAAAGGATCATAATTTTTTACTATTAGCATGCAAAGAACTCTGCCCCACTCCAGAACTGGAGAGGGTCACTGGAAGGGTGAAAGGAGGAGAAAGAACATGAGGAAGGAGGCCACCATTCCACACTTCCCACCCAGTAGAGCTGAAAACACAGGCCCTGATGTGCAGTGAGAACCCAGAGGTCCACTTCCGGAGAGAGCAGTCACCACCCACCACTGGAGCAAGGGACACAGGGTCCCACACCCCACCCACCTATTAAAAGTGGTTCGCTGTGGACCTGCTAAGTGCCAGACCCTGCAGGGCCCATAATCTGAGCTACCAAGAGGGCAAACTCAGAACTTCAAGCCGAGTGCCCAAGGGTCACAGCTAGGATTTGAACCTAAGCCCTGCAGACATCAAGACATGGACCAGCACTCCTATTCCACAGGTGAAGTAGAGCCTGACAAAGGCCAGCAGTGAACAGTGCCCTTTCTAGGACCCTACTGCCTTTTGCTACACATTGGAGAGGCTGCAGAGATGATCACTGGACTTCTTGGCTGGCAGGGATGTAAGGGAAGAACGGGAAGCTGCGGGCGGAAAGTGACCCGGGCCTGCACAGCTCTGCCGGCTGAGAGGCGGGTCCACACCGCGAGGGAGGCGCCTCACCCCTGCAGCTCGGAGAACCTGCTCTCCAGCAGGAAGGCAGGGCGCTCCCTGCGCACCTTCCTGCGTGTGGACAGCCACCAGTCCTGCTCACCACCGCCAGCCCTCACCTTCGGGGTGCGATGTGGGCCCAAGGCCTCGCTCGGGATCAACCCCTGCCTGGGCCGCACACCAGATGTAGCCTCTACGCAAGAGGAAACCCATTCCCCGTTGGCGAACCCCGTTTCCAGAATCCAGGCAGCACCGAGAGCGTCCTGGGTATAGCCTAACAAGCCAGAGCAACAGCAGGTGCAGACACCAGGGCACCACAATCCCTCACATCATCGCGGTACAACCCGGCAGCTGCGAGCGCGCCGACCTCCACCTGCCCCTCCAACGCGGCCCGGCTCTCGCCTAAACTGGAGCTGCGAACAGCCCAACCAGGCAGGCCCCCACTCCTCCCTCCTTCCCCCTGCCGGTCCCCAGGGATAGGGACAATCTGGCCCCAGTGCAACCGGAACCTCAGAGCCCCGACCCAAGCGCTGGGGAAGCCCAGCCACCACGCGCGCCACCGCTGGGCACTGGCGGAGCGCGGCGGGCCGTGCTCCGGCACCGGCCCCCTCCGCCCCGGCCCAGGCCCCGCCACGCGCACCCCGGACCGCACCTGCCGCGCACCCTGCCCCCTCACCGGGCCGCCGCGGCCTGGCCCGGTTCGGCCCAGCTCCCGCTCCGGCTCAGCCTGGCTCCCGCCGCTGCTTCCCGTCACGTGCTGGCCCAGCCCCGCGAGGGCGGGCGCTCGCCAGTGCCTGCACCGCCTCGGGTCCCGGGAAAGGCCCACGGCGCCATGCGAGGGTCGGGGGTTCCCCTTGCGCCCCGCGAGCGTGCGCCCCGGCTCCCAGAGCTCCTCCTCCTCCTCCTCCGCGGCGGCCGAGAGCGCGGGTCCGCAGGGCAGGGAAGGCCTAGGAGATCTGGGAGGCGGGCAACGCACGGAGAACAGGGACATCGGGGGTGGTCGGGAGGTCGGGGAGCCCCCTTCCCTGTCCAAGGGACCTGCGTGCTCAGAGGCGCACACTGGGGCCGGTGTTCTGCGATGTCTCTCCCACTCGATTTGTAAAGTCTGCAGGCTGCTCCTGCTTGGGAGCAGGCTGCTGGAAGCATTCTTCATTACTTTGAATTTGAGCCCCTTCCGTGTCCTTTCCTTGACTTTCATGACAAAGATTCAGAATTGCCTGTGCTGACTGACTGCTCCTATGTCAAGAGCCCCGGTTCCTACAACTTCGCAGCCTGCCAGGCACCTATACTTTTAGCTTTCTCCTAGCCCTGGGTATCACTTTGTAAGACAAAGATGCCATTTCCCAAATGTGATGCTACTCCAAGCCTGGAGGTAGACATACTCTACGCTGCCCAATTCAGCTTCAGAAGGAAAACAAAGGAGACTAACGAACCACCAAGAATTCACCTTTGCTTGGCTTGTCCTTTGGCTTGTCATTTGCGTGGCTTGTCCTTTTCCCTCTTCTTTAGACATGTCACCTACTAGGTCCCCACTGGGGCAGGATTCCTCAGGCAAGCCTAGAGCAGACCTGACCCTTCCAGGAGGCCCACAGTCCCACAGTCAGTGCAGGAGCAGCAAGGCAGCTCGGGTTCCAGATGCACTCCCCAGACAGTGTGTGACTTGTTACCAACTCAGGGCTGGCTGGACATAGACTCCACATCTGCACTTCTCCACATCAGGCGAGAACACAGCACCAAACACAAGGCCAGGCGCACTCTGCCCCTGAGCTACACCTATCCCCAAACAGCCTTTCCACACTGGGAATGTTATTCTGATGCAGGGCGCTCTTGACAAGGCTGAGTGTCATTTTTGGAGGCCACATGAAGCAAAGAAGTGCTGTGCTCTTCATTTGGAAGCTCCTCAATTTAAGATAATTGTGACACAGTATCTTAGAAAACACTACCAAGGAGAGGACTAGTATACAAATGCCCCAGTATTCATTCCATAAACATGTATGAGCACCTACTAAGTCCATGCCTACTAGAGAACCAGGTGGGAAACGTCTGGGAAATATAGGGAACCTGCCCCTATGAACTCACCATCTCTTGAGGGGATGCCAGAATCACAGTGTTAGTCTCCCTCCCTCTGTTTTAGTCAGCTATACCCACCAAAGAACTGATGTTAGTAAGTAAAACCTTTCCATCTTTGAGTGAAGTGAAAATTCTCATCAAATTTGGCTTACAACATAGAGCACCTTCTACTTACTATATGATCCTGACCAACAATACCATGGCAGAAATAAACTTGTCTATAAACTCAAGCATGCAAGAAAAAGAAATTTAAAAAAGTGGGCCAGAGGGTTAGCTCAGTGGTTCCGGCGCCTGCCTCGCAAGCGCAAGGACCTGAGTTCGATCCCCAGTTACCACATATAATGCTGGGCGTGGTGGCTCACGCCTGTAATCCCAGTACTCGGGAGGCAGAGACAGGAGGATTGCTGAGTTCGCGGCGGCTTGTCTGGGCACCAGAGTGAGCTCAGGGCCAGCCTGAACTACAAAGCGAGACCCTGTCTCCAAAAAGCAAAAAAAAAACTTGAAGCTTCTTTCTAAGCCTTCATTCCTCTGCAGTTGCAATAATCCTGTCAGCAGGAGATGCTCCCTTTCCTCAGGGCTGTGCCCAGGCTGAGTGGATCAGAGCCTCCAACACCCTGGGACCTCTGGTCCACAGGAATCACAAAATGCTCTTTGCCCACTCTGGTATTTGGATTTCAGGCTTGTGGGCTGGGAATGTGCATGGCTCTCTGGCCATAAGATGTGGCTGAAATCTCTAAGGCAGCTCTGTTGCCTGGACAGACTTGAAGTGTCTCCCAGAAATTTTAAAAATGCAAGCATCAAGGACTCCTCACTGACTTCCTAAGTCAGCTTGGAGCAAACCATGGTCAGAAAACTGCAAACTTTTGGCAGGTTCATTCTGGCCAGGAAGGCAGAGTATTGCCATCCCTCCTTCCTGTGGAGGTGGGAGAGAGCCATTTTCCTTAAATCTTGATTTCTTTTTTTTAATTTCAGATAACAATTTCTTCTAACCCAAGATTTTTGCTTCAGAGGTGCCTACAACAATATGGGTGGGTTTGAGCAAGGAAATACTTGTAGGAAGGACAAAAAAAGGACAGTTCTTACCTGCCACAAAATATTTTTGCAGATGAAGTTTGAGGCCTCAGGTTATGTGACTTGTCCCAAAAAACCCAGGGAAAAAAAAGAGTACAACAAAGACTTATAACCACACCTTCAGACTATAAATTTGGCTCCTCCACTACCGCTCTACCCTTTAATGACAACCTAGACTCAACATACTTCCACGCAAAAGCAAGAGGACAGGCATCAGATAGATACTTTTCTAGCTCCATCCTTACCACACGGTGAGCTGGCATTATAATTTCATCTTAGAGCTAAGGGGGCCAGATTGAAGAGAGCCGAAGTGTTTGTCCTGTGTGAGAACCAAAGGTGGGCCACTCCAAATGCTGGCCTTTCTCCTGTCTCTAGGCTGGCTCCCATGACCAAAACCCTTCTAATATCCAAGTACCAGCTCACAAGCACTCACTGTGTCAGTGTATTATATAATCGCTACTCTTTGGCCATTGGTTCTTCACAGAAAGTACTAGTGCAGCGTTTTTCTGAGGACTAAGGTTGTGCGATTAATTCACCCAAGGTCTCTGTGAAGCAGAATAAAACTTGAAGCAATGTCTGCTTTTAAGCCAGGCCCCACCCAAGGCAGTTGCTTTTTATACTAAAACAATCAGCTTTCCAATGAAGGAAACAGAGACACTAACTCCAGTCTTGCTAATTTCACTGTGGTACAAAAAATATCAAGTCACATTTTGGGATATGGAATGTCCTGATATTAATTCCATGAAGCGAATACACTTCAAATTAGGACATTCAGCTCGGTTTTAAGACACAATCAATTTGGGGCAAATCATTTAATCTCTTTCAGACCAGCTTCCTCCACACCAAAAGAACTGGAGTGATTAGCTTTGTTTTTATTTTTAAGGACTAACTTAAATTTCCTCCTAGCTCTGAAATTCAGTTTCTACACATAAAGTACCACATGAGAATCATCTTTCAGTTTTCCCTCCTCTTTCTGATTTAGCATCTCACTTATTTTTTATTAGTCTATTTTTTGGCGTCTCAGCATTCTCCACATTTTTGTACACAAAGTAATAATTTCCAATGACATTGTCAAATAAGATGCAGAAAGTAGGCATTCAAAACATACCTGCAAGTGTATCTTTGTCTGCAAAGGCCTCAGGGATATATACCTCTCCCTTGAATGATCAAAGAGAGGCAGCAGGAAGTTTTAGTCTACTAATGACTAGAAATTGGTTACACCAGAGGCTACACCTAAACTTGTTTAAACTAAAAACTGAGATCTGATAGAACTAAAAGGTAGAAGAGACAAGGAAACCAGAAATTAAAAATGAACTTTTAAAATTGAGACTTCTGTGACCCAAAGTGACCGATTCATGTCTACATTGTTGGTTAAATTTTGGCTCCTTTATTTCCACACCCATCACACACACAGTGTCTCCCAGCAACACTGACCAACCATAAATGGGCTTAACTGAGAAAGCAAAGAACAGGAATCATATCCTAAATGAATGGGTTGGGCAAATTCAAAGAATGCCTAAGTTATCCATCTAAGAAACAAAAACAACAACAAAAAAAGTAGGCTCCTACCTGTAATATAGGTCAGCACCTCTGGGTGATGAGCTAGCTAGTTCCAGCCTACCCCCAGCATAAATGTTCCCAGTTCCAGGAAATAAGGGCCACTCTCTTTCGAGGGCCTGTACAATGTTTCTTTCAGTGTTAACTATTTCATCTCTGCCTAATAAATCCCCATGCCTTTCTGGCCAGACCTGAGGAAAGCTTTTGGTAACTCTGTTCACTTTAAATACCACTTTTTCTGGGACCGATTTTGGCGACCATGCAAACATTCTACAGGTAGGATGGGTTAGGACCGAAAATGTTTTGGACCCTCCTTGGACCCTGCCCGGTAACAAAACTGTTCTTGCAATTATTGTGTTTAGAAAATGTACTCGAATCTTAAGTCTTGTCATTTCCTCTTCTGTGATATTGAGCAAATTATCATTCCTATGCCTGTTTCGTCATCGGAGCACCGTCCTAGCAATATGTACCTCATAAGGCCACCGGTGAGGCATAAGCTAACCCACGTCAAATAGCAAGGTCTAACAGACGTCTAGTTGTCGCTCCCGGCGCCCCTCAGCCAGTTATCTTTTCACACCAGAGCTGTTAGTTCGGTCATTTCAGGCACCTGATAGTGCTTATGAAGTCAGAGGCACTCGCTTTTAAGGAATTAATAAAACAGTATCTGGCCTTACTGAACTTGTATTATACACGATCACGAGAAGATGAAGAAGTTAAAACAGAAAAAGTAAGCTGACTTCTGATTTGACCAGCGCCCCAACTGGGGTCACGTGTGTGTAAACTCTTCCCAAGAATCCTTGTGGCCTCTGCCACGGGACGTCACAGGAGGCACGTCCAATGGTGGTCTCCCGGTAAATTTCGCTCTGTCGTCTTCCCGCGAGGCTTGACACGCCATTCATTTCTCCGCCACACGCCCCTATCTTTCGCTGTTATTAGCCAGCGGGCGCCACCCACGGAAGGCGTGAAAGGACGCACGGCGCAGCACAGTGACGACACAGCACGTCCGTAACGTCACTCCGGGACGCTTCTTTCGCGGAGCCTTGTGGGTAGCCGGCCAGGGGTCTCCTGGCGACGACGATGGCGGGGGACGTGGGCGGTCGTAGCTGCACGGATTCTGAGCTGCTGCTGCACCCGGAGCTGCTGTCCCAGGAGTTCCTTCTTCTCACTCTGGAGCAGGTCGGGCGCCGAGGGAGGGAGGCGGCCTGTCCGGGAAGGCTCACCCGAGTGACCCTCGGTGACGATGGAGATCCCGCCGTCGGTCCAGTTCCCAACGGGCTTGTTTCACTCTCAGCCCACTGAGTAGTCAGTTTTTTCTCTGCCCTTTTCTGGAGCAGAGACATCCCTAGAATCTCAGGAATCCTTGGGGAATAGCACTTAGCTTGCAGGGCCCTGACTGTCCCGGAGAGGGGCTCGCAAGTGACCCCGCGGTCTGTGTGTCAACAAGAGTTGGGCGGACAGGGACTCGGGAAGGTTACTGTACGAGAAGATGGGAGGTAGGCATTGTGACCGTCGGGGCTGGGAAGCATCTGAGGAGTCTTCCATTCTCAAAATGGACTAGAAATGAGGAAAGAAAAAGTGGTATTTAAAGCGAACAGTTACCAGAAGCTTTCCTTAGGGTTTTATGTAGCACGTTTCATTGTTTTCCATGTGTTTTTCCCTCGGTACTGTATTTTTTTCTAATTTCCTCAAGTATCTTGCTAAACTTTGCATTTTTGACCCCCGGATTTTAAAGTATACAAGAACCTGCCGTGGTTTTGTTAAATCGCCAAGCTCATCCTCAGGTTCTTAGTCAGTTTGGGACAAGGACTGAAATTTTGCGTTTTTAACCAGTTCTTGCTACTGACCCAGAAACCGCACTTTGAGAACCACTGGACAGTCCACTATATGAGAGAAAAGAAGTAAAATGTGCTTTTAAATTTTAACAAAAAGGGATCAAGTTTATCTGAGGGCAGTTGTGAAAAAACTGTATTAAAGTTGAAAAGCTTATGATTTTTTTTCACTCTTGTTTTACTTCCTGAATACAGACTGTCTCCATAACAAACCCTACACTTAGCTATATGTCTCCCTGACATTAAAAAATAAAGGGATGTGCCACCTATGGTGTCACATGCCCGTAATTCCAGTATTCAAGAGGCTGAGGCAGGAAGGTTGCCATGAGTTCAAGGACATCTTGAAGTACATAGTGAGTTCAAGGCCAATATGAGCTACGTAGACTGACCCTGTCTCAACACAAAAAAAACATAAAAGTAAAGGGAATGAGATTAGACAGGCATGGTTGGCCATAAACTCAAGACTACTTGAAAGGAGCAATGGGAACCTGGTAGAGACAGCTGTTCTGATGAGGTACTATCACTGTCTTCAATAGGGGCTGCAGGTTACTTCTTCAGGGCTGTTGGTAATCTTGGTAGTCGCCTTAAGTACTGTATGTGCTTAGCACACCTGAGGCCCTGGGTTCACTTCCTAGCAACATAGCAAAAAGGCACTGCACTAGAGAAACATAAGAATAACGTACAGGAATATAGGGTGGCCCCGGGGTCTCCATCCCACTGGTAACATCCAAGGTAGCTTATTGGCAGAATGGGGAAGTTATTGGCATTGTTTTGTATGTTTTCCCCCAACAATCCTCCATTTCAGTCTGTGTAGATTAAGGTGATGTTACTAGAAATGGTCTTTGCGCCTGGAATATTGCCCTAGCAGTTATTTGCAGCAGTCCTGTGATAGTAACACTATATGACCATTGTTTTTCAGATGAAGCTGAACTCGATATTTGCAGGGTTTAGTAATACCTGTAATACTATATCTAAAGTAACTTAGGGGACTTTAGGTACATGTATGACTGTGAAAATGCTTGTATAATTATTTTAGTAATGTTTACCATTTTGGGCAGGTAGTTATTAAACTAAAAGATGTTTTGAAATTAACTCTTATTTCCTTTTCTGCAGAAGAATATAGCTGTTGAAAACGACATAAGAATAAACAAAGATAATCTCACTGAACTTTATGTCCAGCACGCCATACCATTGCCTCAGAGGGAATTGCCAAAGAATAGATGGGGAAAAATGATGGAAAAGAAACGAGAACAACATGAGATAAAAAATGAGCCTAAAAGGTACTTTTTAATGGTTCTAGTTTTTATTTTATCTTGTATGAATAAGCAGTTTTGTTTTTTCCCAGCTAAGTTTAGTTAAAAAAAAAAAAAAGTATTCAACTGACTATTGATATGAGGCACTGAGCTTATAGTAGTGAATAAAATTGATAAAATTCCCTGCTAACATTTTATTGGGAGAAACATTTAAAAAGTTAAGTGTGTAGAATTTTACATAGTGAAAGATACTAAAGAGAAAGGCAGAGCAGGAAAAAAAATTAATTCTTGGCAAAGTGGCCATGCAAGCCTTAAAGAGATCTGTAGGAAATAGAGAGCAAACTACATCCAGCGCAGTACCGACTGTGCACAGCTGTGTGCACATCACAGTTGAGGTGCATTCACAAAAAACGATGAATGTTCAAACACTAAAAGTATTAGAGTAAAAGATACACTACTATTAACCCCCTCAACCCCACCCACACACTTATCTCATTATTTTTGCCACTCTCTTACATAGTTCTGGAAGTCCTTTCCCTTGAGTATCTTTAGTTGTGCCATCAGACTTCCTACATATCCCAAATCAACTCAAAACATTCATGTTTCATGGCCATTTTAAATTTGGGGATGAGCTGGAAGTCACAGAGTGCCACAGCTGGTAAATGAGGTAGATGAAAATAACTGAAATATTTTTATTTGACAAAGTTACTCTCATGTTTTGAATTGATTCAGAACTTTGAGCTAGCCACAAAAAGACTCATGAAAGAGGAGTTCCGGAACTGTTTGTAAAAGAGGCAAGAAAGATGAGATAAGTGTGTTCTAAGCAAAGGGTGGTATTTGAAGGGTATTAATGGCAGTGTGTCTTGTACTATAGTAAATCTTAATTTTTTTTTTCTGAGACAGGGTCTCGCTTTGTAGTTCAGGCTGGCCCTGAGCTCACTATGGTGCCCAGGCAAGCCTTGAACTCAGCAATCCTCCTGTCTCTGCCTCCCGAGTGCTGGGATGACAGGCGTGAGCCACCACGCCCGGCACTGTGGTATGTGGTATTGATTGCTGGTGGGCGTGAGTTACGAGGCCCAGCATTGTATGTGGTTACTGGGGATCAAACTCAGGACCTGGTGCTTGCGAGGCAGGCGCGGGAACCACTGAGCTAAATCTTCAGCCCTTAATTTGTTTTTTGAATGTTCACTGTGTTTGTCTTTCTTTTTTTTTTTTTTTACCGGGGATTGAACTCAGGCCATTGTGCATCCAAGGTAGGCGCAGTATCACTTGAGCTAAATCCCCAGCCCAAATTCACTGTATTTGTGATCACATCACTACCAGGAATAGCAAAGTGGCTGTCAGGTAGAATGTTGGGAGGGAGAGGTAAGAGAGGGTAAGAAGTATATCTGAGATACAAGGGTGAGCTTGGCAGACCATGCACAGTTCTTCAAGAACTTCAGCTTTGCCCTGAGTTGAGAAACTATTAGTAGGTTTTGAGCCAGTGCTAGTAGTGGTGCCACTGGATGGCATTTTAACAGGACCACTGTGGCTGCCCCTAAGAAGGGATTTAAGGTGGGAATGTTGTAAGGTGCAAGCAGCAAAGCCAATTAGGAGGCCCTGCAGGGTTAGCTCTGCAGTACATTGTGGCAGTTTCAATAAGATAGTGAATTTGATAGGCTACAATTTATATGTGTTTCAGAGGTAGAATCAACAGGATTTGCTGAAGTTTGGAAAAAAGATGACTAAAGTAAGACTATAAGGTCTTTGAATAATGCAGAAGCGAGGAGCCTGTCATGTAGTGTCAGGCAAACACTGATTAAAATTTTTAAATTTCGGAAAATTGTTCACAAAGCCACAAGCCATAGGCTTTGCTTTTTTTTTCTTAATAGGCTTTGCTTTTTGAAAGAAGGTCGTGTATTAGTTGATCAGTGTCACAGCTAGTTGCTGAGGACAGAGTGTTCTGGGATCTCCAAATTAGGAGTTTTCTTTTTGCCTCTGTCTATGTTACCGAAGATGAGTGCTGTTGTTCCACTTCTTTCTTTGGTGGGCCTCTGTTTGTAGAGCACTGTCCTTGTGTACATTGGAGGCAGTTGGGAGAAGACAGGTAGAGGGCTGGGCTGGGGGAATACACACCTTTGATCAGTGGTGTTAGTGTCTGGATTCAAAGAATATTCCCCAAAAGGATCGAGTTAACCCACTGGTGTTTATGTTCTGAGCTGAGAACTTTGGAGGAATTCATGTGAGTTCATTGTCTTTTTGAAAATAAGTGCATGTGTTGACTGTGTATTGACGGACATATTTTGGTTCAGATTAATCACTGTTTTAGGACAGGCTGTGTTAGCTTTCACAAATCTATTTTTTTTTTTTCAGTACGGGGAATTGGACCTTGAGCCTTTATATTGAGCTAACCCCTGGCCCTTTAGTCTCACTAAATTGCCTGGACTGGGCTTGAACTTGTGATTCACTGCCTCAGCCTGCAAACACTGAGATTTCAGATTGCCATACCAGTTTGCACTTTATTATAACTCACTTGATTGGAGTTCTTATTCAGGCAGTATTTCCAGACACATTCATATTGTCCTAGTGAGCAAAATTCTGAGTACCGTCTACCTTCCTTTGATGCAAAGCTTCATAATGGCCCTAGTGTCTGCTGGGAAAGTATCTTTACTCTGTCTCCGAACTTTGTTGTTTGAGTCTTGAGTCAGAGCACTGAAATTGAGAGGCCTAGGGATCTTATGTGAGGAGACTGAGACCAGAGCGTTGCTGAGACATGCTGTGGTCCCATGGCCGAGACCTGAGCCGGCTTCCTCCAGCCCAGTGGAGCCTGCCAGGTCTGTCTCCCTTCTGTGGCCACACAGACACAGGGGAGCTTATCTTTCATCTTTGACCAAATGGTACTGAATGGCAACCAAAAATTGGTGAGTTGGGCCAGTCACCAAGGAATCTGGTTAAAATGTTAGTGTCTGCATTCTGATGTGACAGCACCGGTAGGGCCCCCGATTTTGCATTTCCGCCACACTCTCAGATTCTGCTCTGTTGCTGGCCTCTGATGCACTGAGGAGGCCAGGTAAACAAGGCTTTTCCCTGGAGTTGGCTGCTCATGTTGTTTCAGCATGCTTAATGAAAAGGCCTTGTAAACAAATCTGTGGTATAACTGGAGCAATAAACAAATGAATGTTCTATTCACTTGGACTGTTAAAAGTGGATGTGAGTGGGGCATGGTGGTGTCTAGATAGAAGTGGTGCCACTCTAGGAAGGTGAGGCAGGAGGATCACAAGTTCAAGCCTAGCCTGAATCAATAAAAAAGCTAGGGATTAGCTCAGTACAGAGGCCTTGGGTTTAATCCACTGTATTGCAGAAATAGGAGGATAGTTAATATGTAGGTAGATGGATGGTTGAGTAAAAATAGAAATTAGATTTTTAGAAGCTAAACTTAGAAGGCTCAACAAATCTTACCCAATTAGAATTGCATACATGTTACAAAGTTAGTATGGAGGCTGCCTTGGCCTTGAAGACTCAATAAGTGGAGCACAGTGGCCTGAAAATAGCACCTGCATATGACTATGCAGCCAAGGTAATTCTTCCAGGAAGTTGGCAGTCTTTTGCTGTCACCTGGAAATCCTGTTTAAGTTTTAGGGTCAGGGGGGCCGGTTGGTGTTTAAGAGAAACCACATCTCTTACCTACGTTGAATTAGCCTAGTAGATTTCTATAAACACGTACACTTCAGATGCGGACTAGATCATTACTTCGTTTACAACAGTGGACGTAGCAGGTTTGTCTGCAGGCATCCCACCTCAGTCTCCTCCATAGATTCTGTTGCCTGCCATTGGAACTGTGGGTTCCAGTGAACTGTGCTGCCCTCTCTGATTCCAGGGGTGGCACTATGGATGGGCTGAGGAAAAGACCCCTCATTGTCTTCGACGGAAGCTCCACCAGCACAAGCATAAAGGTGAAGAAGACAGAGAATGGAGACAACAATCGTCTTAAGCCCCTTCCTCAGGCAAGCGCTGCCAGTAATGCCCTCCGAAAGTCGCCAGATTCCTCATCAAGTGTCTCACCCCTAATGCTGTCTTCCACTTTGCTTACAAATGATAAAGCAAAACACAGTGATAATGACACTAAACAGAACCATGACTTAATGCACAGGAAAAGCCCTCCAGGCCCTGTGAAGTCACCACCCTCATCCCCTGTGGGAACTACTCCTGTGAAGTTAAAGCGTGCTGCTCCTAAGGAGGACACCGAGGCCCTGGTGAGTGCCTGGGGCTTCTGTGCTAACATGGCCCAGTGCTGCTTCCTGTGCTTCTAGAACTGATATCACCTGGAGGATTCTTGATTTCTTGGTTCTTGGGAATGAACCCAGGGGCTCTGCACACGCTATACCCCCAGCCCTTTATTTTAAGACGGGTTCTCAGCGAATTACTTAAATAGCCCAGTTTGGGCTTAAATTTGTCACTGTCCTCCCTCAGCCTCCTGAGTACTGGGATTACAGGCATGCGCCATCCCACCCGTCCGCCTGACTCATACCTCTTATTGCCCATTTGTTTGAACTCTGGAATTGTGAAATCCATGATCATTGCTTTGAAAGTCCACTCAGTTTATTTGCCTTCAAATGGTTCAGGTAGAGACACTTGCCCTAGATTTTTCTTATATAGTTCCTTGTATCTCGTAACTGAAAAACATAATTCATTTTTTAAGTGAGGTTCAGATGTGTTTATGAAATAGCATCTGTGCCTTGATGTTAAATTTCTTTGTACTTCCCTTAAAACCACCCCAGAATGTCTTAAGGGCCACTGCTTGCGTCCTGGGCGCTGCCATGTACCTGGCCTGGGAGGGTGGAAAAAGAAGGCATGTGTGGTCTGCTCCACTGTGTGAACATATTTCATCTGCTGGCACATTACTTAGTTCAGTTACATGATTCATCTAGAATTTAATTTGTGAGATGACTCTGTACTTCATGTACATAAAATGTAATTTTGGGGCCAGAGATTTAGCTCAGTGGTTCCAGTGCCTACCTCGCAAGCACAAGGTCCTGAGTTTGATCCCCGGTAACCACATACAATGCTGGGCATGGTAACTCTCGCCCACCAGCAATCAGTACCACTTACCACAGTGCCAGGCGTGGTGGCTCACGCCTGTAAATCCACCATTTGGGAGGCAGAGGCAGGATGATTGCTGAGTTCGAGGTTTGCCTGGGCTACAATAATGAACTCAGGGCCAGCCTGAGCTACAAAGTGAGACCCTGTCTCAAAAAAAAAAAAAAACACGTAATTTTGACTTTTAGCCTTCTTAGGAACATTAATGTATTTTTAAACACCTTACAGCTCTATAGTCATGATTCCTGTAGAACCCTTTGACTATATCATCTTTTAGTTTATGTCATAAAAGAGGAATCATGGAGGAAGGAAGCTTTCCTGAGAGCCACTTCTTGCCTTTAGTCCTTTGAACCCCTTGGGCAGTCCCGAGAAGCAGGCACTGGTGACTCCCTTGAGGAACCAGGAAACAGAGCTTAGAGAATTTGAGGTGCTAGCCAGAGTACAAGTCTGAGTATCCAAACCACAGCCAAGTCCAGTTCTGTCATCCCAGGCACAACTCAGGGCACAAAGCTGTTTCCAGACTTAGCTACCTTCATGGGCAGAGAGGAGGCTGTGGAGTGACAGGTGGAAGGTGTGAGCCTCTGGGAGGTGTTTTCTTTCTCCCCCAAAGTCCTAATAAGGAGCATTTCTCTGCTCCAGGGAGCTGTACTCAGAGACATGCGACAGACAGATAAACATCCTTCCATACCATTAATGTTTCCATGCCACTGACACTAAGTGCGATGTTGGGAGGAGATGGCGGGGCAGGGCTGGAGAATTCTGAGGGTCTTGGCCCTGCCTGTTCACAGCACAAGGGAGCAGAGAGAAGCTGGACCCTCCTCTGCCTCCTTTGGATGCTAGCTCCTTGATTCTGGGTTGGACCTGGCCGGGAAGGGCTCTGTGTGTTTTCGGTTAGTCTAGTGTGCATGCATTTGGGAAGCAATTTCTTACAGAGACCTGAAACAAAACCCCCAGCTGGCACTAGTGTCTCCTATGGGCACAAAGAGCTTCGGCTGTGCCAGGCACTTTCAGCAGGTGTAAACTGGTTTCTGTTCATGTCTTTTAGAATAACCTGAAGCCGCCAGAAATGAAGAGAAAGATACAGCATGTTACGTGGCCATGAAGGAAAGTTTCCAGAAGTGTAAATACAACTGTAACTGTAGATTTCAGATAAGTTCACATATCCTGACAATATTTACAGAGACACTGATTATTGTTGGATTTTCTTAAGAAGTTCATGGGTTAAAAACTCATTCCTTCTTCCTTCCTTCTTGGAAAAGAACTTGTTTTTAAAAGAATGGCTCCATATGACATTTATACTGGTCCAGGACAAACCATGAGTTGCAAGTCTGGCATAGAGCATCTAATGACTTTTAGGAGTTGTTCTCCTTAGTCTTTTTCCAGGTCTTTGGGGACAGTTAAGGTTCTGATTTTTTAAGTTTTGTTTTTTATTTTTTAATTTCTCCTTTCAAACAGAACCACATAACAGTTCATGTCAGTATTTTAGCAAATCTTTCTCTACTCATCCTCAAGGGCTCACCACGGAGTGTTGGCTGCCCTGCTAGAAAGATGCCCAGCACAGAGAACTGCACTGCCCCTCTCCCTGCACTGCTTCTCCCCTGGGTATCCGAGGGAAGCCTGTGCTTGCTGCCACCTCTGCCCTTGACCCCAAGGATAAGGTTGGGAGCCCGGCCCTGGGCTATCACTCATTTTTAGCGTGACTCCCTGGTTGGGGCATCAACTTTAAAAATGAAGTTGATTTAAAATTCTTCAGGCACCATGTTCAGAGTGGAGAGGAAAGGGGGCAAGTAAGACTGGGAAGGTCAGAGAGTGCAGGAAGAAGGGTGACAAGGGAACCCTGCGCTCTGAGGAGGCAGGTGGAATGCAGCGCAGGCCACAGGCAGGTGGACCCCTGCTGCAGGCTCTCAGGGCCTACCGTGGAGCCACCGCAGAGATCTTTATTTCTGTGTAAGTGGTATTATCACTACGTAATGGAAGTGAGTGAAAGGAAAAGGTTTACTTTACAGTCATGGTCTCTGGTGACTGCTTTTCTGCTGTGTATTTCTAGCCAAGAACAAAGGATACTTAGGCAAGTGATGGAGAGGCTTTTAGAGCTTTCAGTGATGACAGCCTGCTGTGGCACATGTGCCATGAGTTTGCCACCACTGCTTTATACTTTTTCCCATGTATAATTGATCTTGCACTGGGGTTTACCTCTTACTACTCTTGATTTGTTAAAATAACCATTTTTGTTAGCTATGTATGAGCCTTACAAAAGATTCAGCCTTGCAGGTTAAGTACTATACTAAGACCATAGTTTCGATCGTACATTTTTAAATACATTGTTACCTGCAGGGCTGATATGTGTGACTTGTTGATGGCATTCTGATCTCATGGGTATGTGTTTCGGGGGAAACTTAGAAAGTATAGATTGTAAGGTAAAATGACAAATTGTATTTTCTATTCAGTTGGCCCCTCTGCTTTCACCTGTATTTCTCTCTTATTAAGAGAGAGTTAGCCATTTGACGATTTTAAGTCAGTGGAAACTTGTTTTTAGTTACTCAGTGAAATTAATTTTCAATTTGTACATTTAACTTACAGAGTAGGTTGGTAATAACAGCTGAACTGTGTAACACTGTTGCTTCAAATTGAAGTTTCTATTACAAATCCTCAGAATCAGTGCTCATAGTGCAGCATCGTACTGGGCTGTCTGGAGCTTGGCCACAGAGCACCAAGCTGTCTGCCCCCAAGGCACCTGAGACAGCCTCCTCCGGGGTCCTAGGTCTCAAAATGACGTTTGCTTTGCTTCAGAGTTCAAAGGATGTGACTGGAGCCATGACCTTAGACATGCCCTTCCTCGTTCACCGGCTGTTTCGGCTGCTTGTGGCGCTGCTCCAGTGTCTCAGCTTTCCTTAACAGGTTGGCAGTGGCTGGTTCGGGTCCATAGTGGCTATGAGGTGCAGTAAGCCTTGCTTTCTTCCTCCCTGCCCCTCCTCCCCTCGAGATTGTCTTTCCTTTGGCCTCCCTGCCTCTCTGCAGACCAAGAGCTTAGGCTTCAGTTTGCAGGCATATTGCTCGGCTTGTGCATTCACCGAGGGGCTGAGCTGGGCTGACCCGGACCTCATGGGGACTGGGGCTGCCTCAGTCCATGTCTGGAGACAGCCACTGGGCACTTGGGAAGTTGGCTGACTACAACTGTGAGGCTATGATGTGTTCGCAAGTGTTAAAATCTTCAGGATTGGAGTTTTTATTTGAAATTATATTTTGGTTGACTTATGTTTTGAGAGATGATTCTAAAACTAGAGACTCATTCAATAGCAATGACTTTTAAAACTTACATTAAGTAAACTGCCAGTAGATCAAGTACATATGTAAGTAAGAGCTTTCTCTGTTTACTATGGTGGGCCTTCAGTGCTTTTCAGAAGCTATCAGATGGTCAAATGTTTTTAATTGTGCTCTTTTATTAAATGCTTGTGCAAGTTTTGTAATTCAGTACAGAAAAGTTTGCCCTTTAATGTACATTTTTGTATGTAAAAAGTCTTTTAAGTAGCTTTATCCTTATTTAAATAAAGCTGAGTAAAACGATCTTAGTAGGTCCGTGACTCTTAAAAAAGTCAAATGGAAAGACCCCTGAGCTATTTTCATTTGCGTGCACTGAGCAGGGAAGTACTCTTGCTGGTGGCCTCTGCCTTGCTGACCACATGCAGAGGCCTCTGTGTAAGTTAGGGCCCAGAGCCGACTGGTGTTGGGACATTGTGGGGCACAGAGAATGGCATGTTGACTGTTGGGAGACAGGTATGTGAAGAGAGCAGTTCCCAAAACTTACTTGTGCCATGAGCCTTCCTCACAGAATGGGACAAACTCAAGATGCAGCTGCTCGTGTTGCAGCGACACCGGACACACATGGAGAGAGCCTCCTTGTTTTCCTAAACAGGTGTCTCTTTCCTGGTGCTCAGGGTTGCACCAGGCCCTTGTGCACGATGGGCAAGCAGTGGCTGGGCCATGCACAGCCTCCAAGCTGAGATCTCACCATGACATGATTTGGGGACTGAAGCACTCAACTGAGACATATGAAAAAGATTTGGATCATCAGCTCTGAGTACTTTTGTTTGTTTGTTTTTTGTACTGGGAATTAAACTTGGCCTCAAGCTTGCCCGGCAGGCTCTGTGTCTCTGGGCTATATCCCTGGCCCTGCTTTGAGTACTTTGGACCCCAAGCTTGTCTACATGATTTGTCCATTCTCCATCATTGGTTGGTCTATCCAGCAGTGTGTGTCTGGACTTTGGAAACTTACTCTTAATGCTTTCTTTTCTCCCTCAAATTGTTTTCATCATTGGCCACTGGAAGCTCTTTGGAGCACATCTCCTGACACTGGAGAGGACAGCAGGTTCATTACCAAGACCTGGGGTAAGCTGCTTACCCAAGAGAACTGTGATGGTCATATTGGAGAAGGGTATTAGGAACCAAGGTCTGACTTTGCAAGGTACTCATCGCTACTGGGGTGTCTCTGCTTCTAGGTGTTGACTGACAGAGCAAGGGTGTGGGGGCCACGTGTTCATACCTCTGTAAATATTTCTATATGGAGCCATCCGTGTTGGTCAGCCTTTTTACCTGTCATAACACAGCGAAGACAGTTTGTGAGGAAAGGTTCCTTGGAGTGGAGCTCACAGTTCTGCAGGACTGTCCTTGGTCATGGCCCTGGGTGTGGGCCGTGATGCAGCAGTGTATCATGGCAGGGTCTGGTTCATCTTGAGACAGCAGCGTCCCTGGTCCCCTCAGGGTCACTCGTGGTGACCTTGAACCCACCCCTGGGCTCTGTCTGTGGACAGCACAACTGGTGGGTCGAGCCTTTAACATGTGGGCTTGTGGGAACTGCAGGGTCCTACCGTGTGAGTTCAGACCAGTAACTCCAGACATCGCCAGACAGGTCATCCTAGACTCCAGCCCCTGAGGACTGCTCCAGCCAGCCTCCATCCATATGCCCAGCACCATAACCTGCATGCACCTTGGCTGCTGTAGAAATGCCACCTGTGTCCAGGCTGCAGCCAGAGCCAGCTCCACCTGGCAGTGTGGCAGTTTTGCGCAGCTGTGTGTCATCTTATTCATTTCCAGTGTTAGGTCTCATTATTTAAAGATAATTTCGTGATGTCTTCTTAACCCAGTTGCCTGTGTCTAAACAACAGGAATAACTGGAGAGGGAGTGGCAAGAGCTGTGGTAATCACAGTCCAGCGTTCCAGGACCTGCGTGTACTAGTTTGTTCTGTCAGTTCCTTAGCAGCCTGCAGAAACGACCTGCAATGGAATGGACTTTTCTTTCAGTAGTTCCCCCTGCACTAGGAAGGGTATTTTACTTGCTTGCTTCTAATCATATAGAAGCTTATAAATGTCAGGAATGAGTCAATCTTTTAAAATGTTTTTGGTAATAGTGTATCTGTTATTCTTTGATTTTTGGTGCTGCAGGTTCAGTCTTGTAGTTCAGGCACATTTTGGGATGCACTGACCTGGGACAGTTTCCTACTCAGTGCTTTAAAAAGTCTCCAGTGGTCAGGGACGATGGTGCACACCTCTAACCTGAGCACTTGGGAGGCTGAGGCAGGAGGATCAGCCACAAATTTTAGGGCTACATAATTTGAGGGCAGCCTGGACTACAATAGTGAAGTGCCTTTTTTTTTTTTTTTTTGTACTACTGGGGATCAAACTTGGGACACTGTATTTGGAAGGCAGCTGTGGTGCCACTGAGGCACATTCCCAGCCCCTTTTCTTTCTTTTTTTTTAATTTTTTTTTTTTTATCTTTGGAATCTAACAGTGACCTTTCACTTTCAAGGAAGATGCCAGAAGCAGTGAGCTACCTCCCCAGCACGCAAGGCACTGTTTTAAAACATCTTGTATGTGTTCAGAGCTGGCAGCTGCCCGGTGATCGCCTCTGTGTGTGAGGAAATAAGCTGAGTTCCAGGGACAGAGGCCAGGGCTTGGAAATCAGGTTTCTAGCTTGCTGGCCTCTGCAGTTTGGTTTGTTTCCTTTGTTTCCTCTAAACAAAGGGCTTTCCCTCTGAACCTTACCGTTTCCGGTCTGCCTTAAGGACATGCCATCCACCTGAGGGACATGAGTGTTCCCTTACATGTGTCCCTAATCCTGTTATCTAACAGGTGGATGGCAGGTGTCCTTGGGTCAGATGGACCTTGTGAAAGCAGCCTGGGCAGCACTGATAGGTTTATACATAGTAAGCTTGTACTGCGTCTGACTGATTCCCACAGCAGTAGTACCACTTCTCCTGCTGTAGTAGGTAGAACTGATGAGATAAAGCTCTTCCAAGGGAGCCAGGGTTCTTTTTACCGGGCTGCCTTGGGTCTTAGTGCAGCCCCTGCGTGGCAGATCTGGTCTAGTTGTGACACACAGTTGTGTCCAGCCTGCATGCTGGGCTCTGTGTGCTCACAAAGATTTCTCTACTGCTCTCTACGGCACTGAGGGCTTTTTTTTTTTTTTTTTTAAGGTTCTGCTGTGGATTAAACCCAGGGGCTTTATACTAACCTCTGTCCAGTTTTCTTTTTATATATTTGTTTGTTTGGCTTTTTTGTTTTGTTTTCTTTGTTTTTTTTTCTGAAACAGGGTCTCGCTTTGTAGTTCAGGCTGGCCCTGAGCTCATTATGTAGCTCAGGCAAGCCTGGAACTCAGCAGTCCTCTTGTCTCTGCCTCCTGAGTGCTGGGATGACAGTCTTGAGACACCAAGCCTGGCATTTGTGATATGTGATATTGATTGCCGGTGGGCATGGCCACCACACCTTATATTGTTGTATGTGGTTACTGGGATCGAACGAGGGACCTTGTGCTTGCTAGGCAGGTGCTGGAAACCACTGAGCCAAATCTCCGGCTCTGTTTGGTTTTTTTGAGAAAGATTTCACCAGGTTGCTAAGTCTCCTATCTAGATTGGGTTTGAACCTTAGTCCTTATGTGCCATTGTGCCTGGCCAGCACCAAGTTCTTTGGCAGTCACTACCTTCAAGTTTTCCCAGGGGTGCAGCTTTTGAGATGACAGCCCTAAGTGTGGAACACAGGGTAGCTGTGGATTATCACACCCTGCACCCGGCACTCAGGTGCTGAGACGGGACCAGGCCTGGGCCCATGTGACGGCCCCATGAGGCAGCCCTCTTTGGTTGCTTCAGTGACTGCACTTTCCTGATTTAGGCTGACTGGAGACTAGTTCTATTAGGAACTCTATCATATCCCAAACTGCATAACTTATATAATGTAGTTTAGATTTAAACTGAAGACCAAGATACTGAGATAGATAAAATCAAAGTAAATCTTAGCTGGGAGAATGTGTAGTGGGGAGAAATTAATGGGTGTGTTAGGCTCTTCCAGTGCTAAACATCAGTGGATGAGGCTTGTTGTACTTTGGTGAACAGAGTGATTTTACTGCAGGTTTGCTCTGACTTAACGGTGAAAAGCAGTTATATTGGATTTTTTAAAAAATCTTAAGAGCACTGAAGAGCTAACAGGCAAAACCTAAGCGAAAGACAGAATCAGAGCAGCAGAGTTGGTTTTTCTGTTTGTTTATGGGCTTTTCTGTTGACTCTCAGCAGTGGCAGGTGACTGTAATGTGTGGGAAAGAGGATCAAACCTCACCCTCTGGGGTGGAAACCCAGCAAGTGGGACTTGGTAGGACAGTACCACAGCGAAGGAAGGGGTGGCTTGGAAAGAAGCCTGGGGGCCAGAGCAGAGAGGGGGACAGGGAGGAAGTGTGGGGACAGCAGAGAATGGGTTGGGGTGCAGGGGGCAGAGGCAGCCAGCAGGCACCATGCAGATGAGAGCGAGGTCACCCCACCCTGAGTGCAGGTCCTGTCTCGATGGCCCGGGCGAGTGCAGGGAGACAGCCTCAGCCTCCACCCAGGACACCATAGTTGCTGTGACAGTGAGGTGAAAACCAAGTAAGTTTGCTTGCTGGACTTAGAGAAAGCAGGTTTGAAACAGCCATCCCTAGGGTTAGGTCTGTTCCCAGCACCAGCAAAATATAAAAACATCCAGGACTGGAAACATGGCAAACCATAAAACACGTATTTTAAATTTATTGAGTTGGATGCTGTGTGTTGTCTTATTATTTTATTCTGAAATGAAAGTGTGAAAAATAAGTATGCAAAATAAAGTTTTTCACTTATTTTTTCACTCAGTGAAAAAATATGTATGTGTGTGATGCACGTGCACACACATGCACCTACATACTCCTCTCCAACCACAATTCAAGATGTTTGGCAGCGTGGCTCTGGCCACCCTCTATCGGGCTGAGTGAAAACGTATACTTTGTGGGCTGGCCAGCATGTTAATAAAAGGTATACCTGTATTCCAGTACAGTTTGGTTTTTTTGTTTGTTTTTGTTTTTTTAAAGAAAGCATTCTAGGAGGCTGAGGCAGGAAGCTTACAGGTTGGATCCTAGCATAGGCAACCTGGGGACTTGGCAGAGCTCAAAGGGGTAGAGATTTGCCTCTGTCTCCAGTTTCTTGTGTCCTCTTCCGCCCGGTGCTGTGGGAGGCGGCAGGTCAGGACACACACACAGTCCAGGCCCACGAACCCCAGATAGACTGCTGCTGTTCGCCTGCTGGACTGCTCTCCACACCTGCACTGCATGTAGAGCGCTCTGCCCCGAGACAGAACGAGAGCAGGGGTGAGGACGGCAAGGAAAGCCCTGTTCCTGACTGCGGACTAGCTTTGAGTAGGTGGGGGGGGGTAGGATTTCAGCGGCCGGACCCACCCCGGATGCGGCACCTTGCACAGGGATGGCCAGATACTGTCACCAGGCATGACTCACACTGCAGTCCCCACCTTGTTACCACACGGTGCCTGGTGAAACGAGTTCGTTCATTATAACTTTATTGTGAGTCACATAATCTTGGGAACTACAAAGCTGCATACACCCGCTCTTCCTTTCCTGGACAGTCTGGAAAGCTGTCAGTGTGTGATATTGTTAATTGTACTGAGAGGCGGTGAAAGAAAGATGTGTTTGCAGACATCATTCCAGAGGACTTTCACGCGGGATTTGCCTTAGTGATTACAAACATTCTAAGCCACTGTCCACCTAGTAAGGTATGGCTCCCTCCCTCCCGGGGACTGAACTACACAGAGGAAGGATGGGAGGGTTTAACGCCACGAAGATCACTGGGAGGCAGAGGGAGGCCCAGCCGTCCTGCACGGAGCCTCAGATGTCCTTCCCGCAGTCGGGGCAAAGGATGTCATCCCTCTCTGTGAGGAAGCCCCGCCCCACAAGGGACAGCGAACACTTCTTGCAGTTGAAGCAGTCATTGTGCCACTGGCGCTCCTCGAAGGAGATGTACTTTGTGCCTCCAAGCCCTGCAAACGGGAAGGCATTGCTGGGTGAAGGTGGTGCCTAGGGGGAGGTGGGCGCCTGGGACTGGAAAGGGGCCACCTGTCCTCAGTGCCCCCCCGCCACACAGTGTTAAGATTTGGATCTAAACATGCTCCAAGTCCCGTGTGTTCTGAGGTGGGCAGGTGGCGGTGTCACTGGGGTGTGGCCTTGTCCCCACTTTTCTTTCTTTAGTTTCTGTCCTTGATGGAGTGAGCAGCTTTCCTCTACCACACCCTCCCACCACGCTGTTTCTGCTGCGGATCCAGCTGACCATGCATGGAACCCTCCAAAACTGAGAGCCACGCAGGCCTGTCCTCTAAGCTTCCTAAAGAGGGGCTGAGGCTGGGGCTGGCTCAGTACCTGCGCACTTGTGTAGCAGGGGAGAGGCCCTGGGTTTGGTCCTGAGCCCTGTAAAAAACCCCACCAAAAACAAGGCCCAACACTGTGACAAGTAAATGATGCTTCTAGAACATAGGTTGGCTTTCCCAAGTCTGGCCTGTAAGGACTGTGACAGACCTACAGACTACAGTGCCCAGGCCACTGGCCCTGGGCAGAGCTCTTCAGTGTGGCAGCCAGCGGATTTAACTTTTCTACACATGTGACTCACTGGAGAGGGATTTTTTTTTTTTTTTTTTTTTGAGACAAGGTCTCGCTTCACTATGTAGCCCAGGCAAGCCTAGAACTCAGCAATCCTCCTGCCCCTGCCTCCCAAGTGCTGGGATTACAGGCATGAGCTACCATGCCTGGCATTGTGATGTGTGGTACTGATTGCTGGTGGGCATGAGTCACCACACCCAGCACTGTGGTATGTGGTTACTAGGGATCGAACTCAGGACCTTGAGCTTGCAAGGCAGACACTGGGACCACTGAGCTAAAACCCTGGCCCAGAAAAACTTTTAATAAGCTTCCACCATGCCCACTGGGACTGGGAGTGACTAAACGTGCCCGGTGCTGCGACAGAGTGCCCCCCTCTCCCCTCAGCCTGCAGCAGGCATCTGATATGAGGTGGAGTCCATCCTCTCTGTGCCCAGACTCCCAGGGTGTGGGTCTGCTCAGTCCAGCACCTGCTCTCCAGGTCCACACGCTTTGGGAGCAGTGTGCAAACCCGCCTGGCAGGTGCCCTCTACCTGCACCTAGCTCTGGCCTGGGGTTGGGCCATGGTCAGTGATGCCATAGGCACCTTGCAGAACTCTGGGAAGCAACGAGCTCGATGACTGGGCTTTGCAGTCGATCCAGCCAAAATGGAGAGGACCCCCAAGGACAGGCCACACGGGCCCCGTGGGCAGGGCTGACTGGAACTGACCCCCGGGAAGCCGGGCACTCACCACTGATGGGGTGGGTACACCCTGCGCACTTCTTGGCATACAGGTCGCAGAAGCAGGTCAGGCAGTAGGCAAAGTCGTCCCGTGCCGTGAAGCGCTGGCCCGACAGTGGCTTCTTGCAGGCCGTGCACACGAAGCACTCGCGGTGCCATGGCTGCTCCCGGTAGGTGACGCCACCAGTAGTGATGGGCTGGGGGACAGGGGAGGTCAGCGGGGCCAGAGAACACCAGTCTGAATCCTCCTCCAGCTGCAGTCACCCCGGAGCCCATCTTGAGCTTCACTCCAGGATGGCTGCCCTCGTGTCTCGCTGTGTCCCTGGTGCCTGAGGTCTGCCGTCGGCCTCCACAAGGAGCCAGGCAGGCATGGGTGTCAGGGACGGGTGTCCCAGCACCCGGAGCAGTGCAGGGCTCGGTGGAGACTACACGGGACCCTGGATCCTGGTCCTCATCCTGCCCACCCTGCATGCGGACTCGCAGGAGGTGGACTGAGGACAAAGGAGTGAGGCTGGGCGCTGTGGGGACCCCTCCAAGACCACCCTGCACTCTGGGACCGCCCGAAGCCTCCAACCACTCCTGCCTTGGTCCCAGGACATCTGTGAGAAGCCCCGTTTGATCTGGTGCTTTCCCCAGGTGTCACCTCTCATACTTTTGCGGGGAACGATGAGCAATACTAAGACACAAATGGGTATCCCCGAAGCCCTAGCAATGCGGATGGGCAGCAAGGACAGTGGACCGGGACATCGCAGAGCACCGGTCACATGATCTATTGAACCACGTGGTGGTGCACATGATGCCTGCTGTCTGCACATGGGGACTGTGGAGTAAGACAGGCCATTTCTGTCTTGCAGATGAGAGACCGGGCCCAGAGGCAGCGAGCTGCTCTGGAATTAATTCAGAGCCAGCGAAGGAGAGGCAGGAACCAGAGTTCAGTAGTTGTATCTATCCTGTACTGTATCCATGCAACTGAACTGTAAACTAGCTTATGACTCCCCCTCGGGACTCCACAGAACAGACTCAGGACCAGAAGTCGCCATCCTCCTCCCTTCCGCATCCCCCGTCTTCTTCTCCCTGACACGCTGGCTCCTGCGACCCATGGCTGCACCAGACACTTTTCTTAGGAGAGACGTCCACCTGGACTGGAACTGGGGATTGGGTTTCCTCACCCACAGTGGGGTCCCCGCACCCAGGACCTCTTCTCTCCATTCCCTGGAGTGAACACCCTGTCTCCGTGTGTCCCACAGAAAGTGATGCTCACATTTGTGCCCTGAATAGTGGGGCAGGGTGGCAGAACAGGAAAAGGATGCAGAGGGACTCTGTGAGTTCAGTCTGAGGGCAGAGGACAGCGCTCTCCTGCGTACCCAGGGGTCAGGAAGTAGGCCGCAGTGGCCAACCCACAGAACCACCATGCCATGGCAGTGCAGAGGCCACGTCTTCCTGCTTGCTTTCAGCATGCACAGGACTACCTGGCACCCATACGTGCAGGGCACCCATGTACAGAGGTGGGAGGTGTCCCGGCCGAGCAGAGCTCGGGACAGGCTGTGGGCCCAAGGCGGTGCTCACCAATGCGAGGTGGCCTGGCCTAGGCGGTGTAAACACAGGCTCTCCGGGCATCTGCCAGTCAGCGAATGAAGCTCTAAGACCCTGTGGGCACTTACAGTGTCAGGGCGGCCTAACAGTCCAGGGGCCACCTCCCCATCACCAAAGGGACCCAACTGTGCCTGACCCAGAAGAGGAGTCACAGAGCTTCCAGAAGAAGCTGAGGAAACCAAGGGGCAGGACAAGAGCAAAACCAGAGCACAGCAGAGGCAGGGCAGGGCCGTGGGGAGGGAGGAGCCACAGCTGGGCAGGCACAGGTGTGAGGGGACCTGGCAGGATGGGATCTCTCTCTCTCTCTCTCTCCTCTCTCTTCTCCCTCCCTCTGTCCAGCTCCTTGTCTCTCCTCTCTCAAATTCAGCAGATTCTTATATCTTCTAGATCAATTTAACAAAAATAAAAGCCAGCTAACAGGAAATAGGAAATTGGACCCTCTGCAAATGCAAAAGGCACCGCAAGATGGAGGAGACAGAAGACAATGTAAATAAAAGGTGCGAAGATGGGCCCTGTTTATGTGCCAGCTCCCAACAGAAGTGTGCTCACCGCACCCTGCAAACATGGACTCATAGAGATACAAGGCAGAGCCCAGAGGTAAGTCCTCCAGCTCCAGCCACAGACAGGAAACAAGTCCGGAAGGTTCTGGGAGAGGGCAGGGCTGAGGGACTTCCCAGAGTGCCCTGCAGTGCTCACTGTGCAGGAAAGCAGTGGAGGTACCCACATCCAGGACCCTTGTGCCACCCGGGGCCGCACCCTACCTTCTGGCACTGCACGCACTGTGGCGCATACTGCTGCTCATAGCAGGGCACACAGAGGTTCTCACTGTCCTTGGGGATGAAGCTCTGTGTCCCAATCGGCCGCTGGCAGTGGTGGCACACGAAGCAGGTCTCATGCCAGCTGCTGCCCTTGTACTCCATCTTCCGGGTCCCTGTCACAGAGGAAGGGGACAGCACGGTCGGCACTGGGGGCCTGGAGGTATGACCCAGCAGTCATTTGGCCTCCCTTGCCTCCAAAAGGGGTCGTCACAGTGGGCTTGACCTTCGCCAGTCAGCACAGTGCTCAGGACGGTGAAGAGGGACGTTTTTAGTCTCCCGGCACTGGGCAGCATCAGAGCCGCAGAGCAGAAGTGACCCTTGTGCTGGGCAAATTTCAGGGTGTGGGGACTACAGAAGTCTGCTTGACCCTGGTTTCTGCTCCCTGTGGTCAACTTCAGTTTGAAAATACTGAGTAGAAAATTCCAGAAATCAATAGCCAATTGGTCTTGGGCTGCTCAGCAGTCTGAGGATGTGAAGGAACATCGCGGTACCTGATCCACTTTCTCTGACCAGCGGATCCCCACTCTGTGTACTATCCACCCATTAGCGACAGCAGCCCCTAGGCTCCAGTGTGAGGTAGACTGTCACGGGACAGCAGACTTTGTGCAAGGGACCCTAATTTTACTTCGTAATGGCCCATTTAGTGCTCTATGGGTAGTGGGTGGTAATTAATCTCTGTGCCTAATCACAGGTGACAGACAGCATCTCTAGAGCTCCACACCCATGGTTCAGGCCTCACCATCACGGGCTCGGGGCACGGGGCCCACGGTGGGCACTGCCCTGTGCACTTGGCTGTGAGCACCCTTGCTGGTTCCCAGGTCGCTGGGCATGGTAGAGGCGAACTTGGAGCTCAGCCAGCTGTAATACAGAGCTCTGCCCACCTTCCTTTTAGAACTGACCGTGGCAAGAGCCGGGCTGGGGTGTGTCTGGTCATCTCAACCACTGCGATCGAACCCTATTTGTGTCCCACGTGGAAGCTCTCCGACCCAATCCAGCACCATCCCATCTGGTGGACGAGTGGGTCACTCGGTGTCTTTGCCTCTAGTCAGTCTGGAAGTTCCGCAGCAGGGAGCACCTCGCTCGCGCACAGCACCCATATTGACAGTGTGCTTTCTTCATACTGCACCAAAAGCGTGTTTTTGTGTGGCAAATAAAACTCAAGACAGAAGACCGTGCAAGCACTCTTGTAGAAAACAGAAGCAAAATCTTCGAGAGAAATTTGGTCAACGGGGAAACAGAGTTCCCAACACATCAGGTAGCAGGGCCCGGCTGCTAGTTTTGTGGCCAGGGCACTGACCCACCCAGGCTTTGTGTAAACCAGGGAGCCCTCACCCCAGCTGCACACAGCCTCTACCCGAGGTCTCTGCCCTGGGCTGTGGAGACGCCCAAGAGCTCTCATCCCACCCACACCGGGCATCAGGACCGCGTCCGAGTCCAGGTAACGGGCTGTAATCATCACATGGCCACCTGCTTAGGTGTCATCCTGGCCCCTCCTAGGGGGCCTCTGCACTCCTAGCCAGGACTGTGGCGCCCTGACGCAGTGTGGCCAGCAGGTGGCGGGAGCGCGCCGCGGCGGAGGGAAGGGTTCAGCGCTCGATTCCCGTGTAAACAAGGAGAGATTGCGGGTTCTGGTGTGAGGCGGGAGAGACAAGTCCTGTCCCCAAAAAGTTACCGTACCGCGGAAGCAGCGCTGAGGCTCTGTGCGGTTAACATTATGTGTCTTCACGGACACCCCGTCTGTACTTCCATATTGCAGGATCACAATCGGCAGGACCCAGGAGCACAGAGTGGGTGGGGCCTGTGCACTGGGCCAGAAGCCAGAATCACCCTGCTGTGCACTGTGAGACTCCTCCGTGACTCCTCCGCCTCCGATTGCTGATGCTGTGTTCTGGAGCAAGCAGCTGCCTGCCTGGTTCAGGCTGTTTTACTGTTCTGTGGCACTGTCCACCACACAGCCTGGTCCAGGGCCCAGCCTTCCTGCTGATGGAAGACTTGGACTAGCAAATGTCAGCTACCCGGCAAAGTTCCCTTGGGAGAGCTGAAGGCTTGGTTTCTGTTTCCTGAGTATGAATTTCCTCTCTCCGAAAATGCCATGAGAGATGAAAGGTGTAGTGGTTAGATTTATAAGCCAGCCATACAGGGATTGGTACCCAGTGGTTTGATCAAAAACCTATCTAGCAAGACACAGGGGTCTCAGCCCTTCAGAAGGCTGAGCCAGGAGGATTGTTTGAGCCTAGGAGTCCAAGTCCAGCAGGGACAAAACAGTGAGACTCTGACTTTTCAAAACAAAACCAGAGCTCTGCACAGATGTTGCTCTGAAGCTGTTTTTTAGATGTAGCATTTGCAATCAGGAGCTGTGGAACAAAGTGTGCCACCAGCCACAACACATGGGGCCTCATCTAATGTGGCCAAGATTTTGCGAGCAAGGGCCAAGGTTTCTCTTCAGCATCACCACAGCAAAAGCCCCCCTGGGCTGCAGAAGTGGCTACCGCACTGCCGGCCTCCCTGCGCACATTTGTGCGGTGTGTGTGTCTCCCACAGGCTCAGCTTCTCTAGAGCCCCTCACACGAAAAGTCCAGGTCAGACCGGTGATGAAGTCGAAGACCCAGGGAATGTTGTACTTTTTGTATCAGGCTGGTCCAAGCACCCCGCCTGTAACACACCGGAACCGAGAGCTGAAGATCACCTTGGCGAGTCTGTGGCAGGGTCTTCTCCCCACTGGCAGAGGGAACTGAGTGGCACTGAGTGGCAGCAGCAGGCCTGTGCCCTGTGGTGACCCAGAGACCGTATGTCCATCCTTCAGATCGGCAGAGGCTGTACGGCTGTAGGAGCCAGCAGAGATCGCCAACCTCTGGCCTGTGGCTGGGTCTGGGTTCCACAGGGCGTCGCCCAGGACTGCAGACTGGGACCTTGTCATGAAAACAACCTTGGTCTGAGTTCCAGGCAAGCCTTCCTTGGGCTCTTGTCATGAAAAATCTCATTTCCAACCCTGACTGTTCTGGGACAGCAGCATCCTGTGCTAGGTGGTCTTGCTACACAGAGCCTGGCTCCTCGGGGCCAACACCACATGCCACGCGATGTTCTGAGTTTCCAGCCTCGGCAGCATCACGTGGTCTCGAAAGTGAACTTCTGGTCTGAAATTCCGATCTTGAGTCACTGGGCAGCCCTGCCCTCCCGGGGGCTGCTTTTGTCCCTTACCATGGCATGGTGCTGTTATTTCTTTTCAGGAGGGGTCTCACCCTTCTGCACAGGCTGCTCTCAAACTCCTGGAATCAAGCAGTCTTCCCGCCTCGGCCTGCTGAGGAGATGGGACGACAGCTATGCACCATCACACTGGCCCACAACAGTTACTTCTACACTTGATCTTGGCCAAAAGGCCGAGAAGCGATACAACAGTTACTTCTAAGTTGTATGAGCCAGAGACTCGGAAGCAATACGACTGACCTTACCAAGGTCTCATGTGTCTCCTTTTTAAGAATCACTGCTTCTCGTCCACATCCGTGTGTCTTTCCAAGATACTTCCTGTACATCAGACTTGCTCAGTGTCTCCTCAGTTTGAAGACAGAGCCACCAAATTAAACAAACATGGCAGCCATCATAAGAGCCTTCCAGCAGTGTCAGGGCTTGACTCTCTTCACTCCTCACAGAAGCTGGAAACCCATGAGGAGAGACGCAGGCAGATAGAGAGGCTGCCGTGCTTCTCAGAAATCATTATTCACTCTGTTACAAATAGACTTAGAGCCCTCGACTAAGGTTCCTCTCGTGTGTCTTATTGCATTCATGAACCAAGTGAATCTGTAAAATCTGTGTGGGTTGGTTGGGCCATCAGTGCAGGCCTATAGTCCCACTACCAGGAGGCTGAGCCCTGGAGTTCAAGACCCACCTGGGAAAAATAGTGAGGCCTTTTTTTTGTTTTTCTAAATCCCTTTTAAGGAAGCTTTGTGTTTTTTTTTCCACTACTAATAATGGGCATTGAACTTTAAAACTACATGTTTGAATTTAATATATTTGGTAGCCCCTTGAAGTTCTCCAACTAAGAAACTTCAAGTTCTTAAGCAATTATTGAAATACTACTGGCTTATTGAAATGCACAGTGATGAGAATGGGTGTGTTCAGGGTGGCATGGCCGTAGACTGTACAGTGATAAATCACAAGGTATCTTAAATGTTGAAATAGTTTACATGTTAAACATTTTTTACTTAAAATCCTAAGCTCAGCTCATTTATGTAGTTGCCTACTTTAAGAATCAGACCACAAGTTTAATTTATTGTTTTAAAAATGTTGCACATTGTATAATTTATCTAGCAGGTGGACAGAGTATTCCTGCAGGCAGAGTCTCTTTAAAGCTACACTAGCCTGTACTACTAAGCCTCCAGGTTCCAGCCACAGAAGCTATTCCTAGTGCTCTGTTTTGTGACCAAATTGGGGCTCACTGTCCAGCTGTCCCCAGTTCCTCCAGAAGAGGGTGCTGTAGGTCCTCCAACTGAGGCAGGAGTCCAGGCCCCTCAGTACCGGGTTCCAGCACCTCTGTCCTCTCATGAGGCAGGGGTATCTTGTGGCCTCTGGGGCCTCAGCCAGCTTCTGACAGGGGTCTCCCCTTCCTGAGGACCCACAGCTCCTGCATAGCCAAGTGGGGTACCCACAGAAATACCCCGACATTCAGATTTGACTGTTCTGTGTGGTGGGCACACCCCAGCCACCATGGACTGCTGCTGGCCACCATGGACTGCTCCTGCAAAGGACAGCCCCATGGGCGACTGTCCTTTTCCTCAGCCGTCCAAGCTCAAAGCAGGGGCTCACCCTTGGCTGAGCCGCTCTCCGCCCTCCCTTCCGCACGTCTCCAGCAGGACCCGTTTTGCTGAGCTTGCCTGTAAGACCTCATGTCTTTAAGAGGGCGACACATCTCTGGAGAGTCTGTGTGTCCCCGTTACACAAAACTGTCCATGCTGACTATATGCAGACCGTCAGTCATCGTTCCTTACCAGGCAGTGGGTGAGATGAGCGGTCTAGCAGCACACACACACACACACACACACACACACACACACTTCTGCCCACACCCCTGCCTGCTGCCCAGCTTGGACCAAGGCCCTGGAAGAGTGGCCTGCAGGCGGACGGCACACTGACCGGGCATGATGGTCTTCCTGCACTCGCGGCAGCGGGATGAGTACTCGTTGGAGTAGCAGTCCGTGCACAGCAGCTGGTCCTCCTTGGCAGCAAAGGGTTTGTCCACCAGCGAGCCGCGGCATTGCGAGCAACAGAAGCAGCCCTGGTGCCAGTGCCGCTCCTTGTAGGACAGGTCCTGTGGGCAGACACACTGGCTGTCAGCTGGGACTGGGGAGAGAGCGGGAGGGCGGGGCATCGCTAAGGCCCCGCCCACAAGGCCCCAGAGGAAAGGAGCAAAAAGCAGGAGACTGGACACCCTGCTGCCCTTGCTTGAAGGATGATAAGAGATCTGTGTACATTTGCTTTTTTAAAATAACAGCCTGCATTTTGAATGTGGCAGTGCAAAACCAAAATAACCACTTCTCCCTCAGTGTCTCCTCAGAAATGCGTTCTCTGCTGCTGTCTTTCTCTGAATTCCCAGCTCGGACCTGGACCTGTGCTGGTTACAGATGCACAGGAGCAGAACTGCAGGCCTGCTGGATGATTCCGGCCATGGACAGACCTTAGGTATCCAGCACACCTAGGGGAGGGAGCTGCTTGTGCAGAGGCACCGAGGTGCCACTCACCGCGCTGCAGCTAGATCGCAGGGATGCAGGGCGGGGCAGTGAAAAAGCGACTCAGACTCCTCGAGAAAGTCTTTGGATGCAGCTAAGCTTGGAACCCAGACTAGGGCAAGTGGCTCTCCTTTGCTGAGTCCTGCTGTGTACATGTGTGCATGTGAGCGTGTGCACACATGTATGCATTGTGCATGTGTGTGTGTGTGTATTCATGTGCATTTTAGAAGCTCCAATCAAACCAAAGCTATTTGACTTGATCTCTCTGTACATTTTTGTATCAGTCCGAGGAGGTTTTGCGAGGTAAATGTCCAGTCATTGTTGGGCTTCTCTGATGTGGGAGGGGAGGGGAAGAGTGGGGAGGGAAGAAGAGGAGAGGGGAGGGAGAGGGGGAGGGGAGGGGAGAGAGAACTGAGTTTAATTCAGTATCAAAAAAAAAGCACCCTTAATGAACTGTATGTATGCAGTGGAAAAAAATTCCAAAGCAACCATGCTGTCAACACCTCACACGTTATTTTGCATCCAAATAAACCCAGGTCAGCTTTGCCTCTGCTCACTGAGCCCGCCCTAAGAGCAGAGACCTGGGCAGGAAGAGCTTCTAGGCACAACACGCCATCACTGTGCAATGCTGACTGTGAGAAAAAACACTTTAACAGTCTAATTTTGTACAGAAAACTCTAAGACATTTCCTAAAACAATTAAAAACAGGGGGCTGGAGATTTATCTCAGTGGTTCCAGCACCTGTCTAGCAAGCACAAGGTCCCTGGTTCAATCTCCAGTAACCACACCACAATGCTGGGCATGGTGGCTCACACCTGTAATCCCAGCACTCGGGAGGCAGAGACAGGAGGATTGCTGAGTTCGAGGCTTGCCTGGGCTACATAGTGAGTTCAGGGACAGCCTGAACTACAAAGCGAGACCCTGTCTCAAAAAACAAACACAAGCAAACAAACAAAATTAAAAACAGAGCCACCATGTAACACAGCACCTCCACTTCTGAGTTCCATCCTGTGCAGCTAAAGCAGTCTGGAGCTGATGTGCCCAGCAGGGAGCAGGATTCTTGAGGCCAAAGGGCAGCGCTCAGAGGGCCGCAGACAGATGACACAAAGGCAGGGCATTGGTACCCGGAGCGATGTGGATGGACACACGCCCAGCACCTTGCCGTGGCCGGCAGGTTCCGAGGCGAAGGTGGAAGGTGGCCAAGGCTGTCCAGCGAGGCCAGGAGCTGTGGCCTTTGACAGATGGGCAGGGTCACTTTCAGCACCATGTACATTTCACCACCATTTGGAAAATTTTCCAAGACCTGACCTGAAGAAGACACTTCAGGTGAGATGTGCTTTGGTGGAAGTGGGCTGGGATGGAGGTGCGGAGCTGCCCACGAGGGCTGCTGTGTGTGTGGAACATGCAGGCTGTGCGGTGACTCGTGAGCCACCCAGGGCAGGGAGAAGTCAGAGGCCTCTCCTGGTGGAAGGTCTGCAGTCACACAGTGTGACTGCTGGGGAGTAGCCCCTGCATGGGGCAGGGCCAGCTTGTGCCCCTGAAGAGAAAGGAAGGGGTCTGCCTCAGGGCCTGACTTTCAAACACATGGGTCAACATCACACAGACGTGGCCAGCAGGTGTCCTTGAGGAGGAGCGGGTGCACCAGAGGACCCAGATGCTCATCCTCGGCCTACCCCTCTGCCTCTGGGTCCCTCCTGGACTGACCTGATCCACTAGGTGACCCACATGTACCTTGGAGGCCTAGGGAACCCCTCAGCACCCTGCCCATGGGCACAGGGCTCTCTCCTTGATGCCCAGCCCTCCTCCTCCACAGCATGAGGCCTGTGTGAGGATGTTCACTTCTTGTGTCACTAATTTAAGGACATCTGATAGCTTTCAAAACTTCCTCACAAAAGCCATTTCCTTGCAGAGAAGCAGCACCCCAGATATGGGCCTCACTGCTGTGCCATAAACAACACACTTGTTAAACAGCTCCAGGTGTGGACAGAACTGTTCTATACCCTGTTTCAGCTGCAAGTAGTGAAGTTTTTCTTGCAATCTTGAGAAACAAACTCAGGACCATCACACTAAAGCTACATCCTCAGATATTTCTTTTTATTTTTTATTCTGAGATAGGGTTTCACTAAGTCCCTAAAGTGCCCAGGCTGGGCTGGAAATTGTAGTCTTCCCGCCTCAGCCTCCCAGAAATACATTTCCAGTTCTATTCTTCCTCCTCTCCCCTTCCCTCCCCTCCGTCTCCTCTCCTCTTCTTTCCTTTTCTTAATTTTGAGGCAGACTCAATCCTTACTCCTCTGGGATTACAGGCTGCCATGCCCAGCTTGGAGATGGTAACCCACTTCCTGATCACCTGGGACCTGCAGGTGCAGTGCCAGGGGTCTCATACCTGACAGGTACAAGCACGGAACCCAATGCCTTTAGGTTTCTCCTGGGGCTAAATGCAGGGACATGAACCAGGCCTCTGTGCCTTATGCCCGTGGCAAGGCTGGGCAAGGCTTGAACTTCCTAATCTCAGACTTCACACCTCCCGTGGGCTGTGACCATAGCATGAGGTGGCATACCTCTCTCTGCCTTCCCCTAAAATGGATCGAAAAAAGCCGCTGCCTACAGAGGGCAGGAGGGGCTTCGATCACACAGCGGGGACATTTCCAGGTTCTGGGACTGTGGTCGCGTGGCACGTGGAGCCCTACGTGACGCCTGGTGAGTGCTCAGCCTGGACGCCAGCGCCAGCACAGCAGAGCCCATCTTTGCTGTTGTCGCTCGTCGCTTGGTCCTTTCGCAGCAGTGAGGACGGACACAGGGCAGCACGGTCTGGTTCCCGGACAAGGGAAGATCAAAGTCCAAGCGAGGGACGTGGCCCGGGGCTTATGGAAATCCTGCCTGCCCAGTGCATGCCTTTCTACAGTGACCTGCCAGCCTATCTTTTTAGTTTCTTGAATTTTTGAAGCCCAAACTTGGGTGGATCCAAAGAAAATCTGTAATCAGCCTCCAAAAATATTTTGCTAGGATCAACAGGCATCCAAGAAAAACTTCAGGAAGGGCGTAACGTGGGGCTCACCAGACCGCACTCACTCGGCCGCCCCACCAGGGCCTCTGCCCTTGTGGCCACAGCATCTGTTTCTGCAGAGCGACTTAAAAGAAATGAAAAGCGTAGCTGAGATGCTGCACGGAAACACGACTCACGAGGGGAACAGGCTCTCATCTCGCCTGTCTCATGCAAATATGGGTCCGTACCCTAAGTCAGCCTGATTCCCAGAGGTTTGCCAGGACTTTGGACTCCACACAGACATGGACTACCGAGGGGCAGTGCAGCGGGGCCCATGGGGCCCGGGACCGAGCAGCGCTAAGCAGACGGTGGCATCGGACCTGCCAGCTCCGGGGGATCTCTGCCCCGAAACAAAAGTAACATTTTGTCTGTCCTTGCTTCCTCCAAAAAGTCAGTTGCATAATCGTGTTTGGAAGTCGAGAAAACCACTGTAAATATTCTCAAGCCCCCAAACGGCAAGGACTCAACATCTTCTTTCTGTTCTAAAATGTACAAAAATCACATGGAAAACTGCACATGTCTTGAAATGTTAATCTGGGTTGAAAAGTTCAGTGTGATTAACTCCTGACTTTTGCAGTAGCCTTGTGGATTCTGGCTCCACTTGGTAGACTCTTGTTTATTTGTTCATGAAACTTCTCCCGAGGGATGACTAGTTTGGGGGTCTTTCCACTAATGTACCCTCGAGAAAGGATAAATAATTTTTGTTTTTACTTTGCTCACTGTCAAGATTGATCTGGTCAAAACATCTGAAGTCTTCCTCTCATGGGCAGCTGCCTGTCAGGATATCTAAGCCTCTGGCGAGTTGAAGTATTCTCTTTTGCATTGTAAAATAATGATGTTTTCCTCTGCTCAGTACCTCATCCTCCAAGTGGACATTTTACTGCTTGTTCCCATAATGAAAACTGATGGGGGGGCACTTCTAGGGGGGACACTCTACAGAAAGAAGGAATAAGCAGGGTCTGAAGCATGGGGCACAGCACCTAGCTGCTGCTGCAGGGTGAGGATGCTGTACCCACATCCCAGCGGGCACATGCTGGGCAGAGGGTCAGGGCAGTTGAGGCTGAGTCAGTGCCTGCCCCACTACATACATGTGAAGAGACCACAAGAGTCTGCCTCTGAGCCAGCGTGGCCTTGTGGGAGGGCCGTGGGCCCCTCCTCTCCTGCTCATGAAGTGAGCAGCCTCGCTCTGCCAACGGCTTCTCACACGGTGGCTGTCTTGCCACAAGCCTGACAACAAGAAGCTGGCCCTCCCATGGATAGAAACCTTGAAACCATCAGCCAAAATGGACTTTTCTCTTTAGAAGTCAATCATCCAGGCATTTTTGTGACGGTGCTAGAAACCCGATGAACACTGAAGCTGAGAACACCCTGCAGGTGCTGCAAGACGCACCCCAGGCGGAACTGGCAGGGGAGACACTCACGTGTGGACCAGCCGGCAGCAATCTGTCCTCAAAGGAGCCAAACCTCTGAACATTCAACCACTGCGCTTGAGGTGCCAGATTCCTCTTCCCAGCGCGCAGGGTGCCTCTCCCATTCAGATGCCAAAAGTTACACCAATTTTCTTCCCAGCACCCCAGGTCACACACCCCTCAGTTCTGCTCAGAGCAAAAGCCTCTGTCTGCCCAGATGGAAACCATCCCTCGCCTGTCCAAAACGTCTGCTGTCCCTAGGAAGGATGTGCCACAAGGAAGACGGGTGAGAAGCACAGGCTGGGCGTGCCGCTGGTGTGAATGTGGACACAGCCCGATCCAGCCGTCAGCAGGGAGGACTGACATTTACAGCCATGGAGGGGCTGGCAACACCCTGCAGGAGGGAGCCAAGACCAACACAGAAGAGACAGGAAGTGCGTGAGTTTGCAGTCTGAATCTGGGACTCCCCGAGTGACGCCACAAACGCCCCATTCCGGAAGTAGTTCTGTGGCTCTGGGAAAGGAGTGCCTGTCTCATGTGTTTTGCAGTGGCTTGCAAGGGAGGGAATCAAGACCTCAGAGCCACCACTGTCTCAAATGTCCCCCAAAAGGCCCCTGTGCCACTGGCATGGAGCCCCCAGCTTGTGAGCTCTGAGTTTGGAGCTCTGAGGCTGGGGGTAGGAGTGGAGCCGTGAAGAGGTGGGGCCCACAGGAGGAAGTAGCACTCATGCCCTCCAAGGGGATGAGGGGTCCCAGCCCCTCTGGTCTGCATCCTGGCACTCCCGCCATGATCTGTGCCTCACCCAGGGCCGGGAGCAACAGAGCCAACTGACAGTACCCTGAAGCCTCTTAAACTGTGAGCCGAAGTAGAGCTTTTCTTCCTCTAAGTTGAATACTCAGGTGTTTTGTTGCAGTAACAGAGGCTGACACACAGGATCCTGTGTCAGTCACTTTCTCAGCACCAAGATATAATACCTGAGGCTCACAAGCTGGAGGAGGGCTTTATGTTTTAGTCATAGCCCACGGCCAACTGGCGCCAAGCAGAAGTGGCACAGAGGAAGGGCCCCGGGTGGGGGACAGCTGCTCACAGCATGGTGGCCAGGAAGCAGAGAGAACAGAGACTAGGAAGACAAACCTGTCGAGGTGGTAGCCCCGTGGCATCTCTTCCCACCAGAACCCTCCTCCTGACAGTAAACCAACAACACTCAGCCATGATCCAGCCCCCTCCAGAAGCCTGGCCCCGAGCACAGGAGATAGGAGACTTCCTGATGGAACCACCACAGACCAGGCATGCTCCCCGGCTTGGCTGGACGAAGACACACTGAGACTCACAGGCCGGGGTCGGGTAGAAATCAGCAGTGGTTCCCCAACCACACCTGCCACAGGAAGTTGAAAGTTCTGGGAGAGCCAGCCGTCCCCATTACGGAAGGACCACATGCTGGCCACTCCCTTGGAAGAAAACAGCCCATTCATCCCCAGCACTCTTTATCTCGGAACTGCCCATCAGCCGTGTTTACCGAATGACACCTGCTCCCCGTTTGTCACCCGGAGGCAAACAGAAGCTGAACAGCACAGCCAGGGAGGGGACGGTGATAAGGAGGAAAGGAGACCGTGAGCACTGGGCCGGCAGGGAGCCAGTGGGGAGGCCGGAAGGCGGGGCTCTATCAGAGGCCAGTGGGTGACATACAGAAGGCCCTGGCTTTGGGCCACGTGGGAAGAAAACAGGGTCGGGGGATGGGCAGGCTGGTACCTTGCAGTCGCAGCCAATGAGCTTGCCACACTCCTCGCAGGTGTTGGCATACAGCTCCTCGAAGCAGGCCACGCAGTATGGGTTCTCCTCCCTCAGGACGTACTTCTTGCCATAGAGGGACTCACTGCAGTGGTGGCAGTCAAAGCGCTCCGTCATGGTGACACCAGCTTCCCGCAACCTGTGGAGGAGGGGAAGCCCCAGGCTCAATGGCCTCACTGCACGCTTCCCAGGCGAAGTTCGTCGCCAGCAGGGTCCTTCCTGGGGAGTCGCTAGAGCTACCTGGGCACTTAATTTCTGTTGGCACCTCCCCACACACACACACACACACACTGGGGGGGGGTCACTTTGGGGTTCTAGTGTGTTCCCCTCTCGGAAAGGAGCATCAAGCGGAAACCAGCATCAGAGCCTCCGCTCCACCTGGCTGTGTGCAGCTTCCCACGTGTGGCCCCAACCTGCGGCCCTGACCTGCGGCCCCGACCTGCTCTTTCCTTTCCCTCTGCCCTGAAATAGAAAACCAGCATAGAAACAATATGTCCACGTCTATAAAAAGATTTTCCATGATCTCCTTTATGATTCATGAGTGGGAACTGAAGGCTCAGGGCAAAGCGGGAACCTGACGTAGGAACTCTGTCCTTAGGGCATTACCCTTGCTGCGACCTTTCACGGGGCGGTGGCCCCTGCCCTCACACCAGCACACTGCCCAGAGCCCTCTGGAAGAGTCATTTCTCCCAGATGAAAAAATCGTTATCCCTCACCTGCCCAGGTACTCAGGGAACAGGAGGATGAGAACAACTCACTTCCACAAACCTGGGTTATTACGAAGTCGGTAAGGCCGTGGCTACGGCCAGCGGAGCCCAGGCCACTCTCATGTCTCAGAAAGGGACAGAAGGTGCCTCCAGGGCAGACACTACACCTTCAGGGAACAGGATCCTGTGTCCTCGCCCCCTTCCCCCATGCAACAGGTCCACTCCCAGGTATGGACAAATGTCTCAGGACGCTGGAAACACAGAGCTGATTCTCTTTTAGAATGTTTCCTTATGTGGCAATAATTAATTTGCTAAAAGTTAAAAGTTTGGCCAGTTGCTAAGCAGGCCCACTGGTTGGCTTCATATCCCATGCCACTATTTTACAAACTCAGTTTCTAGTCACCACAAATCATCTGAGGGTAAAAGACCAGAATTAGATTCTCTGATGCAAATGAAACATTGTTGCCTAGTTTATGGTTACATTAAACTCGATCATGTTTATTACTTTTATACTCTGTGTTTCCAAGGTCCTGACAACTCTAAGCAGAGACGTGAACATTTTCCAAGCACCCAGGCTGGGTCAGCTCTGTGTTTATAGAGTAATTTTTTCCAAGCTCATGAAGCACACAGCTGGACAGTGTGGCAAGATCCCTCCTTCTAAATTGCTCTTCCTGGGGTTTAAGAAAACATCATCTGCACATTTTCACAATAATGTGTCAAGATGAGGCCCAGGAGCATTTGAGTTATTGTTCGGAGACCCCATGTGCGTGGGTCCTCTGTGCTGCGGGGGCTGGTACAGCAACGGCTGCTTTGGCAGGAGAGCCACGCTCTCCTGTACTTCTTCCATTACTCCTCCAGAATGCACCTGTCATTTATTTCATCCCAAGTGAGAGCCGTCCTTCCAAACTGTGTGTATTTCCAGTAAGGCTGCCCTTTAGGTGTCGCGTGAGCGGCTTCCTGCTTTTTCTGATCACACAAACAGAAGACAAGTTGTTTGGAATGACAGAGAGAGAGCTAGCTATAAACCATGGAATTTTGGAAGCTGGAAGTGACTCGTGAGATTAACTATAACCACTGTCCTGATTATAAATGGAAAAGGTGGATCCTGGGCCTGGACACAGGAGTCCCCTGCAGTCTTCTGCAGCCGCCTAACTTTGAGTAACATCATACTGGTCTACATGGAAAGGTGGCCCCTCAAGTGCCTGCCTGGTGGGGACAGGAGGCTGAACGCAGCCTGTGTGGCGCCTCTATGCTGTGCGGGGTCTGTGTGAACCATGCGGTACCTGCTTCCCTCTGCACCACAGCATGGCCAGCACAAAGGTGGCACCTCTGGGGACAAGCGGTTCACACTCCAGCCTGAGACAACACAGGCTGTCTGGGGTACATGTTGCCATGGTGACCCCAACTCTCCGTCAGAACATTGTAGCCTCTGTAGCCTGTGCAGAGGGTCCAGTGGGGCTGCAGCACTGTCTGGCTGGAGAACTGGCCCTGTCACACAGGGCCGTCTCTGCCAGAGTCCTGTCTCTGCGAGGCCACCACCTCTCTGTCCATCTGCAGGGCAGGGCAGACAAGGACAGGCTATCTGAGAATCTCCAGTAGATTCTACAGAGCACAAAGCCTGAGAGGCAGGAAAACTGGTTCAAAGGTAACGCAAGGGCTCAGCACTGCCTCTCTGCCCCTGTAATCCAATGCTCTTTTTATCTTGGTGCTGGGCTTCCACATGTAAGGCACAGGGTCTACCACAGAGCTGCAGTCCAGCTCCAGAGTGTTCCCTTAAAAAACTGAGTATTCAAAGTTTTGAGGGATCTTAAGCCTTCTTTTAATGGGAAAAATACATAAGATGTTCCTCTGACTTGTCTCCGCTGGGAGGTACCTGGCCGTTCATCTGTTCACTCGAGAGTACCTGTGGAGTTGCACTGTTACGTGGATGTCAGGCCACGTGCTGGGACACAAGACCAGGGAACACAGCCGCTCCCCACAGGGACAGGGCCATGGGGGCACAGGTGTCACTACCAGCTACGCCACAGCACAAACAAATGGGCAATTCCAGGGGCCCAGATGGCCCAGCAGGTGGGGGTAGCAAGAGTGGCAGCCGAAGAGACATCAGGCCAGGCAGGGACAGTCCTCGGGAGCGGAGGGCACTGTGTGCGACCTCCCACCTGGCTCTGCTCAACAAACGGGGAGATGCCACCACAGGGACCAGACTCCTAAAGCGAGGTGGTGCTCTCAGAGTCACTTCGGTGTCACTTCCACAAATAGGAGCAGACAACTTGCCCCTGGGGCTTCGCAGCCCCATCTCCTCCCGTCCCTCCTTCTGGTGGCCAGAGGTCATTGTCCCTGCCTTCTCTGGGACAAAGGAAGGCAGAAGATCGGGCAAGAGTGTGCGGGAGACGCTCAACTCCAGCGTGACCACCAGTGGATGCTTCCACCAAAATGACAGCGTCCTGCAGTCCTCAGTTCTGCCCCGGACTCGGTCATCTTCTGATGTCACCCTGCTGGTTCTAAGCCCAGGGGAGGGGCTGGAGTGCGGGCCAAGTAGCTGCCATGGCTGGGTGGGCAAGGCAGGTTTGGGGCTGGCCAGCTGTGAAGACTCTGATCTCTCTCAGGGTCTCATACTAGCCTGGCTTCCTTCAGAGGGCGAAGAAGCCATGATACCCAGGGCTCCACTAACACTGAAAATAATTTTGAAACCCACTTGGAATGATGGCATATACCTGTAATCTCAGTATTTAGGAGACTGAGGCAAGAGAACTGCTGTGGGTTCAAGGCCAGTCTGGGCTATGTAAAGAAAGTGACTCTCAAAAAAACCAAAACCATACACGAAAACGTCTAAAGATGAAGCAGGCGTTGCTGTGTCAGACCACCTCTTCTTTTCCCGCTGGCCCATGCAGTTTCAGGCCCATCCTTTCCAAGCAGGAGCCCTGGCTGAGCATCATCCACATGGCCTTCAAATTCTTTCCAATTCCCCTCTTATTCAGTATAGCTGCCTTCTTTAATCTGCCCCAAGGCTGGTTCTCCTTCACTTCCAATCTGAAAATTTTTTCTGCACAAACTCTGCTATCTCTTCTGAAGAGAAACCTGCGGACACATGGAGCCCTCCCTGTATAGCTGTGGACACAGCCCCTCAGTCAGTCCCGGACAGAGCCAAGCCAGCTAGGGACCCTGTGCCAGTCAAAGTCACAGGAGCCTTCGTTGAGGACGGCAGAGCTGGACCATCCTGAACAGGCTCTTTCAGATACTAGGAACCCAACCCTTTGCTGCCACATGCCACACAGTTTGCCACATGCCACACAGTTTGCTGCATCCCTCTAGCCCACACCTGGCCAGCAGGGAGCCCATGCCAGGCACTTCCCAAGTGCTTGCTGAAATACTGCAGAAATGACAGACAGGAGATAGATACAGGCATCCCAAAGTGCAAACTGTGGGCAAAATCAGGATGGGCAGCAAGGAACATCCACGCACACAGCATACTGTATGCTGGGCTCTCAAAAGCCAACGTGGCCCAGAATGCCTGAGGTCACAGACCCTGGCATCCTCTCCCTTCGCACCTCCCTCACCCCTGCTTGCGTGAAGCAGCTTGATCACACTGCAGGGAGAACTTCATGCTGATCTGGACACTGACGCCTCAAGAACACGCAGCTATGAGGTCAGGACGTGGCCTGGCAGAAGTAGCCTGACAGGTCTCCCGAGCCCCGGGAGAGAGGAAGGCATACAGCTCCGACACCATGTCTGGGATCAAGTGTTCTCCCCAGAACCCAAGGCCAGGACCCCACACGGAGCACAGAGTAGGCAGAGCTGCTGTCAGTGCCTGCCAGTGCCACCCTGGTTATTCCCTGGATGTTTAAGTAGAAATTCGAGGGAAAAGCACAGCATACTGGCAGAAAGGGTGCTGCTATGTGTAAGAATAACACAGTGAGGGCTGTGCTGTCTCCCAAGCGCTCGTTCAGCTCTGCTGTGATTCCAGCAGTAAAACAAAACATATCCAGACCACATGTGAAAACACCTTTGGGTTACTCGATCACACAGAATTTCAGATTCTGAAGTACAAGGTCAAACATCTCACCACTATGTATTTATTATGGGATTCTTCAAGGAGGATTCATTGGATGCCCTGAAGGGCAAGGGCAAGGGTGTGGTGTAAAGTGCCAGACACATTGGCAACTTTCAAAAATTAAAAACCATCTCATGTGGCAAGGCATCCTGGTACATGCCTATAATTCCAGCACTTGGGAAGCTATGCAGGAAGATTATTATGAGTTCACGGCCAGCCTGGCATACATAGTGAGACCATGTGTTTTAAAAAAAGGAAACAGGGCCAGAGATTTAGCTCAGTGTTCCAGTGCCTGCCTAGCAAGCGCAATGTCCCTGGTTCAATCCCCAGTAACTACATACAACAATACTGGGCGTGGTGTCTCACGTCTGTAATTCCAGCACTTGGGAGTCAGAGGCAGGAGGATTGTTGAGTTCGAGGCTTGCCTGGGCTACATAGTGAGCTCAGGGCCAGCCTGGACTACAAAGTGGGACCCTGTCTTAAATAAAACAAACAAACAAATAAATAAATAAATAAATAAAATTTTGAAAGGAAACAAACAAAACCATAACAATAGCAACAGAAGAAAAGATGAAAACTGTCTTGGTCAATCTACAGCAGCTTCAGGCTCTGCAGTAGACAGCACTTCCATAAGGAAAACTAATCTTCTGAGTTACCCTTTGAATACTAAATAATGAAAGGCTCAGACAACAATAAATGTCAAATTCCTGATCTGAATTCCACGAACATAAGAATGCTTGTTTTCTGACGTGCTTGGGCTTTCTCCGTCCACACAAGGAGACTGTACCAAGCACCCTGACTGCAGCATCTGCGTCACACACAGGGAAGCAGATCCAGCACCCAGGCTCCAAAAGCTCCAGCCTGGCTCGACCTCCAAGGACCTGACGTCACTGTGAGGCCTGCTTGCCCTCTAACATCATACCCACCAGGCTGCCCCGGGACCATGGATCATACTGGCCTGCGGGTAGAGTCCCTGTGGCAGTGCCATGGACTACTAAGAACATGTGGCAACCTCTGGTGGCCACCAGCCAATGCCACCTGCCCTCACTCCGGACCTGTCCCCCTCCACAGGCAGCAAGCTCACACTCTGTCCGCCTGGCTTCTGTTTCAGGTGGCTCAGGCTGACCTTCCCTGTGACATCCCCATTTCCCTGAACAGCTGGCCCTGTGCAGCACTTGAGCAGGATGTGGGCCCAGCCAGGTGGGCTCACCTGTTGCTTCCCCATACTTACCTCGAGGCCAGATTCCTTGGGCTCTGACTGCATCACTAAGCACAGCTCTGCTCTTTCAGCCTCAGTACTTGGGGTCCCAAGGACACTCTCCTGAATGCTATTCCTGTGTAAAGAAGGTGCCGCTTCTCTCCCTGCCACAGACTAACTGCCCATAGTCCAGCTCACCTCTTGAGGTCCACGATGAAATCAGGGCCGAGGTGAAGGACAGGTGTTCCCATACCAGATTCACAGGACCCACAGAAGCTCAGCTGTGGGCTGCCTGGACCTCTCAGGACTTCACTGTGCTGAGAGCCAAGTTTTACAGCAAGAAGAGACTACCCTTCCAATTTCTGGTCTGTATCCTATCACTGGGTGGCACTGAGCAATGAGATCTTTTTCGAACCCTGGGCCTCAGCAGCCCCCACAAGCACAATACCCTGTGCACCCCACACTCACCAGGGAACACTACCCAACACACAGCATGCTGCATTATTGAGCTATGATGCTCAGCAGGGAAAGAGCAAGCCATGCATTTTCACCTGACAGGATTTTCCTTCCTTCCTTCCTCTCTCCCTTCCTCTCTCCCTCCCTTCCTCCCTTCCTTCCTTCATTTATTGAGACAGGGTCTCGCTTTATAGTTCAGGCTGGCCCTGAGCTCACTATGTAGCCCAGGCAAGCCTCGAACTCAGCAATCCTCCTGCCTCTGCCTCCCGAGTGCTGGGATTACAGGCTGAGCCACCACACCAGGCACTGTGGTATGTAGTACTGATTGCTGGTGGGTGTGAGTCACCACGTCCAGTATTGTTGTACGTGGTTACCAGGGATCAAACCAAGGACCTTGCATTTGCTAGGCAGGCACTGGAACCACTGAGCTAAATCTCTGGCCTCTTCTCTCCTTTATTTGGCAATGACTCATCACTGAATGATTGTCAGTGCACTTGTAGGGGAATCAGATTTGTAGAAGGTATTGCATGAGATAGTAACAGAAACAGAGCTCCGGAATTCTCAGAGCCTTCTAAGAAGTTACAGTCAGACAAGTAGACTAGAGTCTGGTGTATACTGTGGAGAAGAGTTCTCATGGAGGGATCAGGAAGCTTTCAAACTTTCTCCAAGCTTTTTGAAAGCTAGGAGCTACACAAAGTTACTTTTTACCTATAGATGCCACTTGTGGCAGACCCTGAGTTAAGACTGCACTGCCTGGTGTGGGAGCCAGGTACAGGGTCTGGGCAGTGCCTGCATTTCATCTCATATTTATTTTCAATTCATGCTGGATTTACTGCAATGTAAGCCCACCACGCATGCAGGACACTGACAGGCAGTGTTTGGGAGGCAGCAGGTCTATGAGGAGCTGATGCTCTCAATCCCAGCTCAAAGCCCGGAAGGGCCCGATGCTCCTGCTCCAGTACTGGGAGGGAAGAAGTCCCTGTTACTCAGCCAGTGAGGAAAAGACACCGGTAGTTCAGCGGGCAGTGGGTGTGCCTGGGACGATGTCAAGCCCTCCAGGAACTCTGCAGGACGTACCCCAGACAACGTTTGGCTGGGCGCCTCCAAGCCCAGTCAGGTTGATTCATCCCAGGAGCTCAACTTGAAATCCACAACTCAGGGTGCTGGAGGAAATTCCCTGGACTCACCGCAAAGTCAACACCCCCGCCCCATCTCCTGGAAAGCCAGCTTTTTGTGGCTGGGGGAAGCACACACTCTATCCAAGACGGTCCCTGGACGAAGCAGCCTCTCAGCTTTCTGCCGCTTGAATGGGTACCTGGTGGATGCGGCTCAGTGTAATTCTCACAGTAAAACTACATCTGTCTACTAACTAGCATTTGTCCTCTCAGATCTCAGCAACTCTGTACCTCAGGGCAGCTGAGAAGGGAAAACACTTGAGGCAAGCTAACTTTACGGACAGAGGCCGATCGAGCTCCTTTTCGGGAGCCCCCGAGCACGGGACTGGACCGCATGGCTGATGGCAGGAGAGTACAAACCATGTCATGCTAGCCAACAAGAACAGAGGGGGTGCCCCCAGCTCCCCTCTGAGGGCAGCACCCCGGCTGACCTAACAACTTCCTACCAGGATTCACCTCTTACAGGTCCCAAAGCAGTCACACTGGGGACCATGCTGCTGCCATGCAGGACAAAGCACATCCGAGTGGTACAAGTCCCTGTCAAGTCTCAGGGACCCGGGAGCAACCCTCGGGCAGGACAGGAGGAGAAGCCAGCAACCCCCCACCCCCACCCCGTGCCCAGATTGAGTTTTCCCAGGTCCCGCTGGCACTTCTGCATCCCGTCTACACAGCTCTCCATAGAAGACGTGGTTTTAGAGCTGGGGTACACGCAGCAGGCCTCCCAGGCCCAACAGGAACACTGGCTGTGGCCGTGGGGAGCTCCGTGACCACCACCCGGGCTGTCTGCGGGCCACTGGAGGCCAGCGCTCGGGGCTCCCACTTGCTAGGAACCCTGAGTAAGCTACTTTGGTCTCTGTGCCTCAGTTTCTTTATCTATGAAAGTGAGGCAGTCAGATAAATGCATAACTGCTACAATGTGCAGGCTTTAAACAGCCCTGCCATAGAGACAGGTCACGGACCCTGGACCCCACTGAGGAAACTGAGGCACCAGGACACTTGTTCCACAGGGTGTTAAAATCCCAGGACTCAAGGGTTGCCTGACCAAATAAGGAAGCTGAGGCACCAAGGCCAGGCAAGTTGAGGGACCCAGACACAACTTCAGCCTCACTCCAGTCCTGCCACCGTGCCCACGTGCAGCTGTGAGTCAGAGCTGAGCAAGGCGCACATCAAGCCTGGGGAGTGCTGGCGGTGGAGCCCAGCGCCAGGTCTTTTCATCGAGCTGTCACATAAGCACATGTGTGAGAGGGCAGAGCGCCAAGCACCAGAGAAACCCAATTCCACCTATTCACGCGTGGTCGTGAAAACATGCAGAATTTTGTTCCCACAACTGCACAGATGAGGCGTTTTTCTTCCTGTTTGGTTGCACAGACTTCCAGCTGTAAGCTAGGAATCTCAGTGCACCCAAAGTTTCTTCCAAATTTCTTCAGGTTCCAGTCACCTTCCGTCGCTTGTAAAACGTATCTGAGCAGAACCAGCGCTGAAAGCATGCAGTATTCTAAGGATAGCACTTTCAAGACAGCCCTCCAGATTAGACAGGTAAACTGTGAATCATACTTCCCAGAACCCGAGCAAGACAGCGCCTGCTGTGGTCTGACCGCAAAGAGTCATCTACTCCAGAGAAACGGTCAGACCCACTCTGCAGGACCCCGCTGGGCATGAGAAAGAAAATAGAAATCATTCTTCATTTAAAATCAGAAACGACATTTAACATTTTCTTTCCATAGTTTAAGCCGCGCTAGGACATCAAACATCTGAGTAAGACCTAAGAGTCAAACTCCTTTTGCTCTAAACTAAACCAGAGCTTTTCACCTGGTGGCTCAGTTTTTCAATTCCCGCACTAGTCGGGGCTGCAGGCCATTCACAGGCTCCATCTCCCTGGGAAGGGCCAGCACCTGCCGGAAGAACCCGTGTCTCCACGGTTCCCTCCTCAGTCCCGCCGGACTCAGGGTCCAGGGTCTCCTCGCCAGCGGTCGGACTCGACCCAGGCGTCCCTTGCGCTCGCCCGGGGGTGGCCGGGCGGCTCCCGCACCGGGCAGGCCCTGCTGCCGCCCCCTCTGGGACTCCAGCACCCGGGAATCTGCGCCCCATTCTCGACTCGGTTCCCTCCCGGAACCCCCTCGGGGCGGCGGGACCGGAGCCCGCCCCCGTCCCCGTCCTGGTACTCACGGCGGCTCGGGACTCGGCTGGCGGCGGCCCACGGGCGCACAGCGAGACTGCGCCGCCCCAGCCAGCGCCGTTTGACCAAATAAGGACGCACGGCCGGGCGGGGCGGGGCGGGGCGGGAGGTGGGACGGAGGTGGGTCGGCGCCCGCCCCCGACGGCCGGGACGCGCTTTGTTTCCCGGCCCGGCGCCCCTCACGACTGCGGTTGGCGGTCTCCGCGTGTGGGCTCCGGCTCCCGGCCGGCGGTCCGCTCCGTATCCGCAGACGCCTCGGTCACCACAGGCACAGGCACGGGCACGGGCACGGACACGGGCCCCCGGCTGAAGAAACGCGTGCACAAAGGCTCTGGCTGCTGAGGAGAGGGGACCGCGGACGGCCCTGTCCCCAGCGAGGGGCTGGACAGGCACTCCTCCACCCAGGGCGGCACCGGAACGTGCCTTCCGTGCGCCCTGCCCAGTCCAGGCTGGCCGAAGCTCCCTGATCAGGTCCACGTGTGCCGGAGGGGAAGCCAGGCTCGCAGGCACAGGCGTGGCAGGGACTCCGGCACTGCTGTCATCTGGAGCAGGGTGGAGGGGGTCTGGGGTAAAGCTCCAGGGAAGGTGCCCTGTTTCTACCTGCTGCCCCGTATCTGGTGCCTACAAATGTCCTCACCTTAGCTTACTAAGGAGAGGCTGGGCCTGGTCGCTTGCGATCCCTAATTGTGTGAGGCAAGATCACCACCCCTTCACATGGTGAGGAGATTGCACTCAAATTTGTGCTGCACACAACAGCTGAGGTGTGCTCCAGGGTCCCCAGAACAAGGGTGTGCAGGCACCTGCCAGTCAGACATCCCACACCTTTTGGGACATGCTGGACACCAAGGCTGAGGAACAGGAGCCTAGGAACCAGAACACATGTAGGGACGCCAGGCTCCCAACCCAGCTCCCAGTGCCTGAGAGAAGGAAGAAGGGACCCCGCTCCTGAACCCAGCCAAGGCAGCCATGGCCAAGACTCAGAGGACTCAGGCTAGCCGTGTCCCCACCTCCCGGGAGCAGACTGTGGAGTGATCCCTCCTCCTGCGCTGAGGTGCAGGAGCCTCAGTTTTACAGACAGGGTTACAAAAGCATGAGATATTCATGCTGTACTTAGCCTCTTTCCAGCTGCTTTCATCTTACTTTTGTTCACAGTTGAGTGTTCATTTACTTTTTACTAAAGTAGTTATTTACTGTTATGCTTTCCTTCTAACAACCATCTTGGGCATATCAGACAGACCCTTGTACTTTCTTTATTACTAAGAATTCCCCCGGTTTAGGTGCGTGTGTGTGAGTGTGCGTGTGTGTGCTTCCCTTTTCACCTTAGGAATATTATACAGGACTCTGGGGATTTAGTCTGCAAAGCTCAATGTCTGGAAATAAACTCCTGGTTTCTGCAATACCACTTCCAAATGAAAGAGGACAGGTAGAGGGAAACCCCACAGGTCAAAAGAAGAAGAAATAACTGCATTATATGGGTCTTGGATTCTGATCAAAAAGCAAACTACTTAAAAAAAATTTTTTTTTGGAGACAGGCTCTCGCTTTGTACTTCAGGCTGGCCCTGAGCTCGCTATGTAGCTCAGGCAAGCCTTGAACTCAGCAATCCTCCTGCCTCTGCCTTCCAAGTGCTGGGATTACAGGCTTGAGCCACCAAGCCCAGCATTTGTGTTATGTGGTACTGATTGCCAGTGGGCATGGGCTACCATGCCCAGTATTGTTGTATGTGGTTACTGGGGATCGAACCAGGGAACTTGAGCTTGCTAGGCAGGCGCCAGAACCACTGAGCTAAATCTCCAGCCCTTAAAAATAAATTTTTATGAGACAAGTTGGGAAAATGTGACATTGACAGGACATTTGATGGTATAATACATGATTATTTTAGTCATTATAATGAAACTACACACATATTTTTCCTTCTTTATTTTAAGCTTTTACTTTTCAGGAACTGCCAAAATATTTACTTGTGAAGTAACATTATGTCTGGGGTCAATTCAAAATAAACTGCGGTGGGGGATATGAATCTGAGACAGCATCCGCAGGGCTGACTGGTAACCACTGGAGCCTCATGATGGACAACTGGGGTCCCTTAAACTGGTCCCTCTTCTTTTGCGGTGATTGAGAAATGGGAAGAGTTTTAAAATTGCAAACACAAGCCATTCGCCCTTCCTAGCATTTCGCCTACAGGAACTTTCCCATGGAGGTAGCTCTTGACGCTTATTTTGGTAACACAGCCAATGGGCTCCCTGCAGAACTGTTGGTAACTGCAAAACCCTGGGACCACATTAGACGTCCACCCACAGGGGTGGACAGCTGCTAAAAAGGAGGTAACTATATCTACTGATTCCAGGTAATCTTCCAGATAGATCAACTAAAGAAATACAAGTACAGAACAACTTCATACATTGTATCTAACCCTCTGTGCTGATAAACACAGAGAGGAAGAAGGAGAAATAAATACATACTTAGCAGTCCTTGCCTCTGGAAAGGCTGATTGGCTAGGAGCAGGAGAGGAGGGAAAGGTCTGCTGTACATGCATGCGCACATGCACATGCGTGTGCTTGTGTGCGACACTTTTGAGTTCTGTGAATGTATTCGCCATTCTAAAAACAAAAATATTTAAAAAGTAAAAGTAACAGGCTCCTTTAAGAAAAGTAGGAGACACGTTCTTTAGGTTGAGATCAGTAAAAAGTTAAGGAAGTTTTGAAGAAACACAAGATGGGCAAATGCAAAGTAACAGGTGTTTGTGCGAACACTCGTAGGACACATTTTAATGAGTCCATCTGTGAGACATGATCTGAAAAGTTCTCTTACCCGCACCTCGGGGTTCTTGGGATCTGCCTACAGCACGAGGCGTGCAGTGGGAACTCTCAAGAGTACGTGGTCTCTAAGTCAGGGCTGAGGCTAAGTACCTGTCCTGCTTCTGGCTAACTGTGAGTTCCCGCAGCTCAAACCTCCCTCCCTAGCCCTCAGTTCGCTTGTTTGTAAAATGGCCCCATGACACAGTCTTTGTATACCTGTTGTGAAGACCTCTAGAGCTGGTGCACGTGAACCAGTTAACCCCGGTAGCACTGTCCTTGGTGCACACTAGGTCCTCAGCAAATGCTTGCGTTTATCCAAGGGGAAAAGAGAAATGAATCTAAGGCAGGAAGGAATGAGACTGCATTCATTATAGGCTAGGTCCAGTTCTGAAGAGAAAAGTCATCTCCAGACAGTCTTGAACCCCAAGCTCTAGATAAAAGGTTGCTTCAGAGAGGGGAAATATCAAAAAGCACTTTCGTGAGGAATGGGAACATGGCGACATTGACAGGTCAGTAGGGTTTTCTTTGGTCTCTTTCAGTGCTTTGGGCCACACCGCTGGGAGTCAGGAGAGACAGGAGGGCCCTCCCTGGCAGTAGCCATGTTCTCAAAGCTTGGTGCTACCCACTGCAGGACGTCTGGATGCTGTCAGGAAAGCATGTAATCCCAGCATTCCAAGGCCCTGAGGCAGGAGGGAGAGTCTCAGGTTCCAGTCCACTGTGAGCAACTTAGCGACTTAGCAAGACCCTGTCTGAAAATTTCAGATGTACAAAAGGGCTGGAGGTGCGGCTCAGTGTGAAGGCCCTGGGTTCAGTTCCCAACATTACACACACAAAAAGAGGGACGCTTTTGGCGCGGTGGGATGCCTGCGATGGCTGGATAAACACCCCTGGGGCCCCCAGTTCAGACTCTGTAGCTTACCAGGAGTCTGAGAGCCAGGTCAGTTTCTGGAGTCCAATGGACCAAAGCAGACCTGCTGCTGGGACACGCAACTCCGGCTACAGATCTGTGCTTCTGTCCTCCTGTCAAAGGGCGCACACGGTGGGGAGCCTGACCAGGGGGAGCTTCCGCCAGGCTGAGCGGCTACTTGTGGGGATCTCACTTCTCCCCGGCAGTGCTCTGCAGGCTGCTCCGTGTTGGGGTCTGGTGAGGGCAGGCGCTCAGGCCTACCTACCTGAAGGCCACAACCTAATTGTCCCGGGAGGAACTGAAACCCATGAAACTGGAACCGTATGAGACCGCGCTGCAAGGCTCCATGAAGATGCTGATGATCGATCGCAGTTTGTCACCTTTAAGAGAGAGACCATCCCCCAAGCAGACTGTGCCCGTCCACCTCGGGCAGATGAGAAACAATGCATGACTGGCCCTTGATTCAGAGCTAATTGCCTCACATGGTTAAGAGTTGAGTAAGTGTCTAAGACCATGAAAGCTGGTGTGGGGAGGGCAGCCTCAAACCACACACACCCGCAGTGGGGTCGGGGCTCTCCGGCTGCGCCCCCACCGCGCCTGTGCTCCTTGGGGAGTGGTCAGAAGTCTGGGCTTGCTCCTCCTAAAAGCACTGGACCCCACCCCCACCCCAAAAGATCCACAGAAACCAAATCTGGGCGCCCTACTTGTATCCAGGCTCCTCCTGCCACAGGTGGAGTCGTATGCGGCTACAGCAAGATCTTGCTGGATCCCCCCAGCTTTGTTCCTCTGCTGCCCAGGACACGCAGGCATCGCTCAGCTGCGGGAGAGGCTAACTGCTTCCCTCCCCCTCTGCCTCTGCCAGGCTGTGGGTAGGAGGGAAAATGCTGGCTCTTTCTTGACAGGCAGAATTTCCATCCCCCATTTCCTCATGCTGGTTTTTACAACTGCTTTAATGGAGGCAAAGAGTCAAGAGTCCAAAGCCTCAAGCTTGTCTGCCTCAGGCCAACCCACAACCAGCTCACAGGCCCTGAGTGTTTCACTGGAGCCCTCAGAGCTGCTGAGGCGCCTTGGGCAGCAGCTGCCCCTGCGTCTGGCTCCCTGAAGACAGGCTGTGCTTGGGGCCCCATGGCCACCCCAACAGAGCCACCAGCACAGCATTTCCTTTCTGTCACTCCATGTGGCTGGGCTCTCCGATGAAATGGCTTCTTATTTGAGCTTTTTAATCGACTCATAAAAATTGTACACATTCTGAGATCCTTTTCCCTCTGAGTTGATTCTTTCTGGAGCAACTCATTCACTCGTCTGTTTGCCTTTGTGGACACCTCTGCCCCCTTTGTCACTGTTCAGCAGTCCCCAGGTAAAAGAAGTGTGAGTAGCTCGGTCTCTGCAACCAGGCCAAAGTCTTCCGCATGAGCTCTGTTAGCTTTCCTAAGACCCGTGAGACGTGTCTCCTTGTGCCTCCAGTGCTTCCCAGAGTTGTGGGCCCGGGACACTCTCCTGCCCCACAGGGTCTGCAGGGTGTTAATTTAGGACAGACTGAAACCTGTAATTGTATGACTCAGTGTCGTGGCTCTAAACCCTCAAGTTCTTTTCTGCCACCAAAGTCCTTTCACATACTTCTGCTGTGATGGGTCGACAACTACAGCCCCTGCGGCCCAGGTAGGAGGGCTGAGGAGCAGAAGACCTCCGTGGAGCTGTGCCAGCTTCCAGTCACTATCACACATACTGGAGGTGACCCGCTGGGGAAGAGCACAGGTCATTCTAGCTCAGCTCTGGAGGTTCCAGCCATGGCTGCGTGGCCACTCTGTGGGGCCTATGGTAAAACAGCTTCTCACGCTGTGGTAGAACAGAACCACTCACCTCATGGGGAGAGCAGGGCTGGGAGGGGGACAGCTGGGCTCCCATGATGCCTTTCAAGGCAAGTGATGAAAAGCCCTCCTGCTAGGTTCCCACCTCTTAAAGGTTCCACCACTGCTCGATAGTACCAAGCTTTTATAGACACAGGAAAAAGCAGGGGCCATGAGTACATCCCCACAGTATCCCAGGGCCAGGTAGCATGTTTGGTCTGAAGGAGAAAGAGGAGTTTTCCAGGTGTATAGAGTGAGGAGAGCATTGAGAAGCTCCTGGGGGAGAGGTTGGAGTGGGACTCAGTGGTAGAATCAATGTGCGCTCAGGGTACACAAGGCCTTAGGTTTTTGGGGTACACTTAAGAACCAGATTCTAGAAGATGCAGTGCATGTGGCCACAGGTGAGACTCTTCCTTCATGTTTTTACCTCACCTGTGGAACAAAGGATGCAGTCTATCTCTTCTTGCCAAGTTTCAAGCTTTCCTTAGAGTCATTTTTATGCCCACTCTGTGCTCACTTCCTGTGCATAATTCTGTGTTATGTTACAGGCCTGGGCATAATGACAGCCTGATGGCAGCTCGTGCAGAAAGCAGGCTGAGAACCTACCCTGGGCCTTGATCCCCCTCACCTCAGGAGGGTTGACAGTTGAAGACCAGGATCTTGTACTATGTCCCACCTTTGGCATCTCCTGAAGAACGTTTTGCCAAAAAATAAAAAGAAATAAAATTCTATAGCCATTCTAAGTGTATAATATTCTGGAATCTTCTGCAGAGACAAGGTGCCAAGTGATTATTGTGCCACCACCATGAATTACTCATCGTCTCCCGGAAGACCAGAGGGGCCCAGGGGGAAATTACTGGCAGATAGTTGACTTTTTCTTTCTTTTTCTTTTTTTCTCCTTTGCCTTCCTCACTGTAGTCTTGCACTGGGCCCAAAGGTAAGCAAACTGGCTAGCCTAGTGACTGAGCTATGACTCACCCCCTGCCCCCACCCACAGGATCAGTTTCTTTCCCTATGTGCTGTGCTGCTATTGGTCCCCGGGTTTCCAGGTAATGCTAAAGGGAGAGGGAGAAAATGCTTGAGAGATTTCCCTTATCTAAGAATGTACTGGGAAAATTACTGGAACAGGGAAGCAAGGACTGAGATCCTGAGGGACAGAAGTCTCAGAGAAGCCTTCCAGCACACTGTCTGTGACCCCATATGCTTTGCCCACAGCCAGCATGGGAAAGTAGTGCTGTGTGTGTGCATGTGCGTGTGTGTGTGTACACACACACACGCACATGCACACTGGGAATCAAACCTAGGGCCTTGTGTACCCTGAGCATACATTGATTCTACCACTGAGTCCCACTCCAGCCTCTCCCCCAGGAGCTCCTTGATGGCTCCTTCACTCTGCCCACCTGGCAAACTCCTCTCCCTCCTTCAGACCAGACATGCTACTTGGCCCTGGCATACTGTGGGAGACATACTCTGGGTCTGCTTTTTCCATAAACAACAGAGGACAGAGAATGATCCCTTGTGTGAAGGATGGAGTCTTGGGTCTCTGTGTTTGAGGCACCCTGCGATCCAGTCACTGTTCACCGAATTTAATCCAGCTTTCTCAGAATGCAATGCAAAGCTGCTATGTACAGTCTGAGCAAGAGGAGGGGCTCCGGAGATGGAGCCACTCTGCCCACGTCCCGCCTGGTCGCGCAGTTGTCTGAGCTTCGCCCTGAGACTCTGCCGTAGCAGTGTAACAGAAGCAAAGTGGAAGAGCCTGGCCTTGCATCCGAGGCGGATGTGTCTTGCCTATGGCTCTCTCCCAAGTGGAAGTATCCTGGGCTGCAGGAGCTAGAAGGAAGCTGCAGGGCAGCTGGCTTCTCTTTGCTGTGGGGTGTTTTCTCAGCCCCCCCGGGGGTTCCTGGATGTCCCCATCCTGCACTCCAATTCAGCCTTCATTTGTGGGAACCGAGTCTGGCAAATCTGCATCTCTCAAATTTGCTTGGAACACTGGTTTTCTATTGAGTGCTTTCAAACCTGCCCATACAGAATAGAACATGTGGGATAAAACCACAGTCTGCCTCTATCTCTGTTTCCTTGGTTCTGACTGGTGACCAGGGTGGTACCACAGCTGGCAGAGACCCTTCTGTCCTCTGGGCGTTGCCAGTGGTCATTGGCAGAGGTGGCATTCCCCAGCGCTCAGGCTGACTTCCAGGTGCAGGAGATGGACAGTGGTCCTCATCCTCTCACCTCACACGTGAACCAGACCAGCAGCTGTGGCAGCAAAAGAGCCCAGGAGGCTGTGGCCTGAGGGGGCTCTGACTCTGAGATGGGCTTTGGGCAAGAGCTATGCTCCAGGCCTGTGGCCAATATGGTCGTTCCAGGAGCAGACGGAGGCCAGTGACAGCAGGTCACTGGAAGCCATGCCAAGGCCAACACTAGCCACCACTATGGTCACTGCTGGAGCCTGTTTCCTTTGTGCACAATACTCAGCCCTTCTTCCCAGAGTAAGGGGCAGAGGCGGTGCTGCCCATCTGGAGCCCTGTGTGGGCCCTTGGGAAAAACAAGTATCTGGGCACAGACCGCCTGGGGCTCTGCCGGGCCAACCTGACAGCTGGTGCTGTCTCCCCTGGACAAGGGGACCCAGCAGAGGACCGGAGAGCTGAGGGCAGAGTCTGCAGTTTGGAAAGCAGCAGGACCCTGGGGAGTCAGGGTCGTACCAAGGTCAGATAGCACTTTGCTGGCCTCAGTTCAAACTGTAGCCGGAAGCAGAACCTGGGCAGGAGAGTGGCGGGAGAGCTGTCTGCAGATGGAATCTGGGTGTGGCCAGTGAGGCAGTGCGGTTTTAAACAGAGACTTTTTGTGGCCACACACAAAGCTGTTCACCCTCGACCCTCACCAGGTCATCCTTTGTCACCCTGACAGAAACAGGCCGCAGCAGAAACACAGATTTCCCCAAGGAGCTGCAAAATGGACTCTTTTTCCATCTCTGCATCTAGTCTCTGGACAAACGGAGAGGACAGTGTCAAACTGACCTCAGATCCATTTCATAAAGCATCTATTTAAATTTGATGTACCTCGGTAGGACCCTGTTGGATGCTGGTAACCACTGAGGCAGGTATGCTGGGCTGTGCAGTCAGAATCAGTCACACTTTATGCTGTTTGCTGATGCAGAGGCCCAAGCCTTTGCTTTAGCAGGAAGCCCTCATGGAAGTGATGAGTGTGCATGCCGTCCTCTGCCTCTACCCATGCAGGGGCTCTGTGGGTGACAGAAAAGCAAAGCAAGGGCAGAGGCAACAGCCAGGGGGCGACACAAACCCAGCTGCAAGAACCACAGTGCCAGCTGCTAGCTCCTAGAAAAGCCACCACAGGCAACCCAGGAAGCTGCCACCACCAGCAGGCAACACTGACCTCAAGAGAGACACCACTTCAGCATAGAGAAAGTATAGGAGTCTCACGGCCCCGGCATGTGGAAGCCTCCACCATCTCGACCCAGAGTGTGGGCTGGCTGACTGAACCCACATGAAATTTAAAAGGTGGGAAGAGCAGTAACAGGAACCAATATAAAAGAGTTACAAAACCCAGAACCACTGCTGCATGATTTCACTTAATATTAGACCAGACTTTTATATTTAGTCCTCATAGCCTTAGAGGGAAAAAACCTGACCCAAAAATTCAGGCAGGGCATTTCCTGACATATCCTAAAATGTAAACAAAATAAAGTACACCGGCAGAATTCCTTACTATTATCTTAAAATTAGCCCTAAAATGTGACGTCTAGAAGGGAAAGTACTTGGAGTTGTAGGGAAAATATTATCAGTGACCCAGGACACATATGGAGACTGCTTTGTGTTGTTCTGGTGTGGGCTACACCCAGGTCTGCAGCCTGCACAAAAGTATTATAGGAAACATAAGAGAACCACAGTATCTCTGTCTCAGTAATTCTTCAGGAATTTAATAATAAGCCGTGACTGTTAGTCCTGGTTTCAGTTAGAATCCATTTTTCTGACACACCCAGAACCTTGACCTCTGGATGCATCATGAACAGTCCTGAGCCTAGGGCTCTGTGGACATTCAAGGCTCAGGGGCGCCCTCTGGGTGGTTGTATTGCACAGAGTGGACGGAGGGGCAGAGGAGGACACCAGGAAGAAGGAACTTGTTATTTGCCAAGTCCTCACAGTGCCACCAAGATGGCTAAACCTCAGACTGTCCTTTCTGGAGTTAAAGGACTAGTGTGACCAGAGGCCCAAACCTGGCCCAGGAAGATGAACTCCCAATAAGGACAGTCAGGGCTTGGACAGCAAAGTGTCCTACTTCTAGAGACATATCTAAAAGAACTGCAAACAAGTTTTGGGGGTATGTTCACTGCCCCACTCACAGCATGGCTTACACGGGGGTGGGAAATGCTGATGGCCCAGGAAAGCCTTTGGCCCAGCCTGGGCCCCGGAGGCTCTTGTGCACAGAAGGTGTTGCCTGGGAAGAGCAACATCTAAGTGAGCCAGGTTGCCCTCTCTGCCATGGGCAGCCCTTGTCCAACCAGGTGAAGGCCTGAGGAGCACAGGGGCACGTCACTACGAGTAAGAGAGGTCTGTTGTGCTCACCCATCTTCTTGTGGGCACGTGGGCCTCCTCCCATCTCGGATGCATGCTGAGTGTCAGCTTGCCCTGCACCTTGGGCTGTCGTGCCTGCACAGGAGCTGTACCACTCTATCTCCTGGTCCTGGGCTTTTGGACTTAGGCCCCAAATGCACACTGGCCCCAGTGGGGGCCACTGGTTGGCTCACCCGGCAGGTCCCAGATCTGTCAGCCTCTGTAGGGTGTAAACTGACCCCTTACAAATCTCTTTCACTGCATGCAAATGTATACAAACACACACACACACACACACACACACAGATGCGCACCTATCAATATCCATGGGGTACTGGCACCAAGGTCCCTTGCAAATATCAAAATCCATAGATATTAGGTCCTTTGTGTAAAATGCCACAGTGTTTTACAGAGCCCCACACATCCTCCTACATAGTCAGACGGCACCGCTGACTTGTAACTCCCAAGGCAACACGTGTGCTATCCAAATAGCTACACTGTGGTATTGCTTAGGAAACAATGATAAATTCTGTGCATGTTCAGCACAGATGCATTCTTCAAAATATTCTCCTCATTGGGGGGTTGAGTCCATGGAGGGGAGCCCACGCCATGAAGGGGAGATGTGTGTGTCTATCCTCTCCCCACCAGCCCCTGGATGGGGGCCCGTATGACCACACCAAGGCCCTTTGTCCCTGGTTGGCACAACACACAGAGCTGCAGATACTGCGCAGATGGTGTCTCCTGCAAGACCCATGCAGTGCACAAATGCCCAGGTCAGGGAAAATGGGGGCAGGGCCAGCTGGCCAGCTTCTTTCCTGCAGGACTTCCCCGCATCTGTCTCCAAGGGGCAGTGAGCACTGAGTGCCTTTGGGAGCAACCACTGTCTCAGCACCGTCCACACACCCATCTAGTGGATGCTTTTGGAGCAGGAAGGAAGCCCGGATCCTGGGCCGGAAGTTGGGGAAAGGTGCTTGTGCTGGGAGCTGTGGCTGGGTTCTGGGATATTGATGCTGTGGCTACTCCTGGCTGGACATGGGAAGCCCCATGGCTCAGCCGGAAGATGGGAGAAGTGGTGGGTGCTTCAGTGCCCCTGGTCCCCTGTGTCCATGTTCCTGAAGCCTCTGGCTCTCCCGCAGGGACAGCCTTGGATAGGTGAGGATGGTGCCACTCTGTGTCCCGACAGGTGAACTGCAGTGTGACGGCTGCACCATGCTGTAGCCTGAGCCAGACAGGGCATCTTACTATACTCTTCCTTTCCTGCTCTGTCCCCATAGCTGCCTCCGTTCAAGCCATACTCAGCAGAACCACTCAGGACAGGGCCTCTGAGTAGTGAGTGAGTTAAGAACAAGGCTCACAGTAGCAGAACTGGAGGGATTTGTCCATTTTAAGACTTCTTTGTGTTTGTTATTTTAAGATAGAGTCTCACTATGTAGTCCAGAGTAGCCTTGAACTGGCTATGTGGCCCAGGCTGGCCTCAAACTTATGGCAATCCTCCTGCCTCACCCTCCCAAATGCTAGCATTACAGATATGTACCACTGTGCCTTGCTCATTTTAAAGCTGTAAGATCACCCTAAAATAGAATGGTGGTTAGATTCGGGGCCTGTGTCTAACACAGTTCCAGCTTTCCTGGATAATCAGAAGAGTTGTCATCAAAAAAACAGAAGAAAAACCGTGATGATGACAGAGGATAAAGCCAGTTATGGTCTGTTGACTGGGAAGCACTTTACTTTCTGCTGTATGGACATTTCCTACGCTGTGAACACAAGATCTGGGAGAAGGTTGGGCTGCTGGTGAGGACATAGGTAGGGAAAGAGTTAAATCGGTGCTTCACTCCACAGTGGAGTACCATGCAGCTGGGAACAGCATGGCAGAACCCCTCTATGGGGTGCCGACTCTGAGACAGCCTGGAGGGTAAAGAAGGTGAGAACCATTGTTACTGACTGTCACACCGGGTATGCGTCGATTGCACATTATATGCTGCGTGACACAAGAGGTTCAGTCCAGAGTTGGCTGGCTCCAAGGACAACAGGGCAGGGGGGCCTGGGAGATGTGAACAGCTCATAGCATGGCCACCAGGAGGCGCTAGGAGGAAGACACACCTTCACAGGCCACATTCCCAGTGATTCTGACTCTGGACTGAAATACGAGCCAAAATAAACTTCTCCTTCCTCAAATAGTGAGTGTTGGGAGTTGTGTGTTGGCTATGAGGACAGTGGCTAAGAGTCTGGAATTACTCAATGGAGAGAATCCAAGGATTCTGTCCAGGGAAGGTAGGAGAAGCACTGATTAATGTTCTCAGAGGCGAACACACCAAACGCAATTCCTATCTCCTAAACTGAGCCACCTGATGCCCCGTGAGAGTGAGTGCTGTGGATGGATGGTCTAAACCACAGAACTTCCGGCTCTGGAGGCTAGGAGCCCAAGACTGAGGAGTTGGCAGAGTTAGTCTCTTTTGAAGGCCAGGAGAAGAGTCCCTGGAACCCTGTTCTCCAAGATCTTGGGTTCTCCTGTGGCCTTTGGCATTCCCTGACTTGAAGACTCACTCCTTTCCTCTCTATCTTCATGAATTTCTGCCTAATGCACCCTTCACATATAGACAGTAGTCAGACTGGGTGCCGCCTAAGAACCTCACCTTAATGAATCACCTCTATAACAGTCCTATTTCCAAATAAGGTGTTCCTGGAGTTATTGAGGATTGAGCCTCCGCATATGAATTTTAGGATAAGGACGCATTCAGTTCATAGCATCTTGATGGATGATACCATGACATTGTTCCCAATTCCTAGTGTCATGAAGAGGAAGCAAATGGACATAGGACAGAAGGAACAATGGATGGAAAGGCCCTGAGCAGCAAGGGTTGGGAGGAGAGGAGAATGCTTCTCCACTGAGCAGGTCAGCTCATCTGTACCCCAAGAGCAGGGCCCTGGTGTTGCGCAGAGTTGGTGGCACCCAGTGTCCTTGTGTCCTTGTGCTACCCAGGCAGATGCCCAGGAGAGATATAAACTGCAGGGAGGCTTCATGAAGCCCAGGCCTCTCCTGGGCAACAAGGTTACCCTGTGGGAATAAAGCAAAGCTAGCCTTGTCCATCGCCACAGGTTGCCCCTCACGTAGAAGGCTGGAGTTCCACGTCTAGGACCAAGTCTTGGGGAGTCTGATTTGTGCCAGTGATCTAGCGTTTTGTGGTGGTTTGGGCTCTGCTCAAGGCCACAGGCCAGGTTCAAAGGCTTGTGGCCCAAATGGATGGTGCTTGTTGGGTAGAGAGTTCCAGCCACATCTGTGGGGCTGCATCTAAGGATTCAGATAACTGCAGATCAAGGTTATTGGAAAAGCAAATCCCCAAATTCCCCCCCAAACAAATCTTGGATTCACCTTTTCCTCTGAGCCCAATGCTGTGGCTGTGTGGAAGAGGTGTGCAGGCCTTGCATTGGGAGTCACTGGGCATCAAGAGGGATGTGAAGAATGAGGCAGGGTCAGCAGAGCTTCAATGTAAATTCAGCAACGGGCTTCATCTCTGGAGCATAAGCAGCTGTGGATTTGGTATCCTGGAGGTCCTGGCACCAGCCCTGTGGGCCTTGGGATGACTACACTGCACAGAAAGCCCAGTGCTGAGCTACAGGAGAGAAACTCAGTTCTGACCAGTGAGACTGACTCATCCCAGTTTAGTTCACTGGTGACGTAACTGTCAAGTCTAGGCAAAGGCGCATTTAGGTGCTGGGCTCACAGTGCCCTGTCCCTGCTGTCAGGGACTCCACAGCTTGCCTTTGGTTTCCCACATTTGTTTCTTTGATTTAAAAGAAAATATGTCTCTATTTCCTCACCAGACTACTTTTATATTTACATTAGTGTTTAGTAGGAAATCTCTTGGTTCCCATCAGCTTTTTGTCCCTCTTGGGGTACTGTAGTCATGTGCATGAGTCACACAGCCCAGAGTAGTTGCCCCAGCGTGGCATCCCAGAGCAGCGTGTCTGTCCCTATCCCTGGAGTGAGTTCTCCAGCACTTACTGAGTGGTGAACTGGCATCTGAGAGGACAATCTTAAAGACACGTTGGGCATTGCAATTGTAACCTGGTGTTCTTCTGCTCTGGTTCCCAATATGCTGGTGTTACTGGGGAGGAAGGGAAGCCCCAGCACCCTGTGAACTGCAGCCAGGCCCTGTGCCCCACCTGGCAGCAGCCTGGGTGTGAAGACCAGCAGCTTGTGAGGACCATAGAGACCTGTGTTGAGGCTGTTGATGCTTCCAGCATGACACCAGCATGAGGAGAATTACACTGGACACACAAAGGTCATAGGCAAGATAAACATACTTGTGTTCTCTGACTTCCTTTTGGTTTGTTTTTCTTTTCTATCAAAGAGCTACAGTTCTGGACATGATGCAATCTATAAACTAAACCTCAAACTTCTTAGACACATCAGGACAATTTGAGCCAACTTTCTGATACTTGTTTTATCCTGATGGTTGTGACCTGTGTTTGACAACAAAATACACAGGTGAATGAAACCTAAATTAATTTCTGCCTCCAGTTCTATATTGCTTCTGAACTACCCCGTGCCTTCTGATTAGATTTGTGCACTCTTTGGATTGGTCAATTGAGAAAATGATGGTCGTGATCAGTTACATGATCATCATTGTCATCGTTGTCACTGATTGGAGACAGAGTCACTCACTCTCACGCTACTCAGACTGGTCTTGAATTTGCTGTGTATCCCAGGCTGACCTCAAACTCCCGCTTAGGCCTCCTGAGGGCTAGGATTACAGATGTGCAGGGCCAGGCCTCCTTAGATCCGTGACTTTATGGATTTCATTGGCCACAATACCAAAATCATCACAGAATATCTGCTTTTCATTCGGATGGTTTTCATCAGTGGACAGTGGCTCTCAGTCCCCAGTTGGAAAGATGATTTGGGATTACAGTCCAGCTTGCCGTCGCTGAGAACCTGCTTGACGATTTCAGAAGTGCATTTCATAAACTCCAGCAATGGCACTTTACAAACACAGCTGGCTGTGTTGATAAAGAGCACAGGACACATTTGCAGACAACTCAAAGAACCTAGAATTGGGGGCAGTGTTTCATTCTCACAGTTCTGTAGCATCCTTAACTGACAAACAGATAGCACAACTTTGTTGTTTTGTGTTTTGGGTTTTAAGGCCACAGTCCTGGCTTTAGGTCAAAAGGCATCATCAGTGTCACAGCCATGTGGTTACACCATCCTGGGCTGTCTCTTCCAGCTGAAGAAAGCCTGGGCCCCTTGGAAAAGTAGCTTCTCTCTTCCTTGAGGAAGAGGGCAGAGAAGAACTTCCCAGCTTTTGGGAAAGACAATGTGCTTTCTGTCTCCACCACTTACCAACCTCTATTACTCCATTCCAAACAGGTAATATTCATTTTGACCCTTAACTCAGCTTCAGCCAAGTTACCTTCTCCAGGGCTCATAATTCAGGTCCAAAGTAACCAAAAGGGAGTGAGAACCATGTGGTGAAGTGTGGAAACAGCGCGTCTGCTCCAGCAACTTGCCTGCTTTGTCTCCCTGCCACAGCCTCCCCAGGCTGCCCTCTCTGTCTGCTCTGGCCACCATTTCCTTTCTCCAGCTGTCATGAAAAGCAGCTTTGGGGTGGGAAGCCCTTTCCTCAATGCCAAAAGCCTTCTGCCCCACTGCAGGAAGAACGACCCCGAAACTCTGGAGAGGAGGGTGCTTCATCTGGGACCATCCAGGCCAGTGGGGAGGTGGTGCACTGGAGGACACAGGCACAGACGCCGTGAGCAGGGACACCATACCCAGCTGTGGACACTTTGGGGGCTGGAGTTGAGCGACTCAGCACAGTTGCGTTTAAGCTTCTCAGATGTCTCCTCTTGTGGCCCTATCACTTTTTTGGTGGCTGGGGCAGGATTTTGATTTTTTTCCTTTTTCCTTTTTTTTTTTTTTTTTTTTTTTT
>PVIC010001363.1:0-12913 GCA_004025085.1 Thryonomys swinderianus | reverse complement strand
GATGAAATAGACAGTATTGGGTCAGCCCTAGCCTGGGGATCAAGCTTGGTTGTTTGCAGAGTGGGGGTGTCTCAGGGAGGCAGGAGGAGAGTTGGGGAACTGCAAAGATCCTAGCACTGGAGAAAGAAACCCTGGCAGTAGGGTCTTTGCAAGAGGATCAACTCAGACAGCACCCAGCGCTCCAAGAACTGCCGTTGGACATCTCCCTGTGCCCTAGAGGCCGTGTTTTGTTCCTCTCCCTGGGGTTCACTCTGACACTTGTTTTCAGCAGTTTTCTCTTCTTATCTATTTCCAGTGGGTTCTTCTTCATTCACACAGGGCCTGAGAGCCACCGCCAGACATCCACCTCAAATTACACTCTCATCTCTAGCTCTCTACCCCATCAGCTGAGGCAATTTCATAGCTCACTCTGCTCTGTGAGATTACAAGACTACTTCAGCCGAGATGCTCAGATGAGGAAGGATTCCTGGTAGACACAGGGAGCAGCAGCAAAGACAACAGACTTTGTTTTAGGACAGAGTCACAACCGAAGAGCGGCCCATGGGACCTGTGCCGGGCTCAGGCATCTGACTTTGGAACATGGAGAGGGTCACGTCCTGTGTCTGCCTTCCGAGAAACTTCACTTTAACATTTCTGGTCTTCTCAGGATCTGAACTGATCTGATCTGATCTGATCCGATCTGATCTGATCTGCCCACTTCCCCTGTGAGATCCCACAAGGCAGGGGCTTGCATTTGCTTCCAGGAAACAGCAAGACGGCACCCTAAAGCAGAAGCCCCTCAGGCGGGTGGATCCTGGCTCCATCAAGCCTGGCACTGCAGAGGCAAGGGCTGTGGGGCCCCTGCTCAGCACAGGAGCTGGATGTTCATCAGCTTTTCTGTCTGCGTCACCCTGAAGGGTGCTGAGCTCGCCACTGTAAATCCCCAGACCCCTGGCTTGTTGAGAACGCTGCTTGATGCAGACCTCAGCCCCCTCCCCGGCTCCACATTTTTCCATAGGGGGGTATTTAAAGACCTAGCTCCATGGTTGTGCTTCTCCACATGTGACAACACCCATGCTGGGTGACATGGTGCCGACACCTCTGCCCCAGGTAGGCGACCTTTGTATTTTGGATGCGCAGGAGCGGGGAGGGAAGAGCGGGTCTGGCGGACATGGACCTATGACTGTCCCAGGCTGTGCACGCCCTGTCCTCCCTCGCTGACCCTTGCTGGCTGACTCTGCTTCCGATGGAGGGATTGGAAGGGCCTCGACATACTGCCATGAAATCAGGCTTCTGAAATAAGCGTCTGCTGTGTTTTCTCATCTGCTGTTTGGTTTCTTAAGTTATTGAACAGAACATTTGTTTCCTAATAGATTTTTTAAAGCATCCTAAACAACATTTGACAGCTCTTCCAAAGGGAAGTTTCCAGAGTTCAGAATTTACTCAACATTCTGCTCCTCTTTCCCCTTTCCCTGCACACACACACACACACGCACGCACGCACGCACGCACGCACGCACGCACACACACTCTGTGACAAATGACAGCTCCAAGTCAGAGAATCGGCTCTTTAAGGTTCTCTCATCCTCTAATCTTAGTACCTGTTGCACAATGCAAATCCCACTCAGAGGACGCAGTGACAGTAGCCATGAGTGGCCATGTGGGAAGGGCCGGGAGGGTGTCACACTGCCCACCTGTCATGGCCACAAGCAGTGCAGGGCCCGGCTGGCTCTCTCTCTGCAGGTCTGACTGGCCACAGCAGCTCAGCTGGGCAAATGCTGACTGGCAGCCAGGGCACACGGTGCCCCCCTCAGGAGTGTGCCCACAAAGCTCCACACCCTTCCCAGCCCAGAGTGGCATGGGAGGCAGTGGGGAGCGCCCAGAGCCCCCAGAGCCCCACCCACGGCTACACTCTGAAGACCCAGAGGGTTCCTCCCATGGGGCAGCACACACCGCTGCCCCTGCACCCCGCAGCACCAGGACATGGGTCGCAGGGGGGCCCGGTGCTGGCGGCTTCCAGCCCTGCTTTTTGCTGTTGTCCTCTCCAGCCCAGGCCTCCCATTTCAGTCTTCAAACGGCTCCTTCTCTCTTCCTCCCTCCTTTTGCTCTTTTTTTTTTTTTTTTTGAGACAGGGTCTTACTTTGTAGTTCAGGCTGGCCCTGAGCTCACTATGGAGCCCAGGCAAGCCACAGCGAACTCAGCAATCCTCCTGTTTCTGCCTCCCGAGTGCTGGGATTACAGGCGTAAACTACCACGCCCAGCATTGTGGTATGCGGTGTTGATTGCTGGTGGGCGTGAGTCTCCACGCCCAGCATTGTATGTGGTTAACCGGGGAACGAATTCAGGACCTTGCGCTTGTGAGGCAGGCGCCGGAACCACTGAGCTAACGCGCCGAACCCTTTTGCTCCTTTTCTCGTGGAGACAAAATACTCTATTAGTTTCTCTCCCAAAGGATCAGGCCTTAAAAATGTTCCGAAGAGAAGAAAGAGAGCGGGCAGCCATTGTCCTTGTCACCGTCCCCATCACAGGTACAAGGTCAGCTCCTGCCCAGCGACCTGGAGGACTCGCACTCAGCTCTCTGTCTCTCCCTCCTCCTCCAAGCCCTGCCTCTATCGCAGGCAACCCCACCCTGGTGCCAACTCCTTTGCCCTGGCCCTCAGCAGTGCCATCTGCCACAGCCCACCCGTCCCAGGAAGGCCTGGGATTGCTCCGCTGCCCGTGGAATCTGGGCCAGCTGAGTGCAGAGTCCCATGACTCGGGCGCCCTCTACAGTAGGACCTCATGGGTGTTGGTTCCCAACACCAGAATGGGAGGAATAATAATAATAAATACCATCACGATGCTAACAGCTAGTACTGGGTTTATTTCTCCAAAGAGAGTACTATACTTAGTTCCGAGGTATAGTGATCATAATAAGTTTTAGCCACGTTTTAAACAATTTAATCATTCTGGAGGGTTATTTACCATTTTCATACTTGGCAGTAATAATTAGAATGCTTGATAATTGTATGGGACCTCCGCAATGTAAAACTTTAGTCATAGTGTAGAAAACTCAATAGGTTCTCTAAAATGTAGACGAAAATGTAAACTGCTGATCCTATCCTTCCAGTACGATCATTTTATATATTTTGTGGGGTTTTTTAAAGCTAAGATAATGTATTAAAAATATTGCTTTGCTTGTTGGTTTTTGAAAATTAAAAATTCTATACAACTGGATGGAATAGTGTGAGAATGTAGTCCCCTCTGGTTGGGAGGCAGAGGCAGGAGGATTACCCGAGCTCAGCAGTTTGAGGATAGCCTAGGCAAGACAACCACACCCCATCTCTTAAAAAAATAAAATGACACAAACTGTTTTTTTACTCCATACTACAGCTATGTTGCTGTTTACTTAGCAATACTCTACTTTGGGACAAATCCTCATGTGTCCATTTTAGTTATTACAGACTATTATGATGTTGTCTGAGAGCCCCCCCATCCCTTTACCTTATGTGTCCCCTCTTCTTACAAAGGAAGCACCTTAGAGTGGAGTATGTTGCACTCACTTCCTGTTCCTGTCCCTTCTGTGTCATGGTCCCACTCATCCCCAGGCTGCGGTACTGAAATCAGGCCCTTTCTGTCCAGTGCTGAGTCTAGACAGCACTGCTGTGGCTCCCGATCAGCACCACCGATGGGCACTGATGCCCATTCTTCTGCTGAGCCTGGCCCCGATTCCCAGAGCACGCGCCCTCCCCAAGACCAAGGGATCTTCCTGCGCTCCCCTTTAAAAGCTGGGGACAGAGCCGGAGATTTAGCTCAGTGGTTCCGGTGCCTGCCTCGTAAGCACAAGGTCCTGAGTTCGATCCGGTAACCACATACAATGCTGGGCCTGGTGACTCATGCCCACCAGCAATCAATACCACATACCACAGTGCCGGGCGTGGTAGCTCATGCCTGTAATCTCAGCACTCAGGAGGCAGAGGCAGGAGGATTGCTGAGTTCAAGGCTTGCCTGGGCTACATAGTGAGCTGAGGGCCAGCCTGAACTACAAAGTGAGACCCTGTCTCAAAAAAAAAAACATCATATATCAGTGGCCGGAGATTTAGCTCAGTGGTTCTGGCGCCTGCCTGGCAAGCGCAAGGTCCCTGGTTCGATTTCCAGTTACCTCATACAACAATACTGTGTGTGGTGGCCACGACCACCGCCAATCAGTACCACATATCACAAATGCCGGGTTTAATGGCTCATGCCTGTAATCCCAGCACTCAGGAGGCAGAGGCAGGAGGACTGCTGAGTTCGAGGCTTGCTTGGGCTATAGAGTGAGCTCAGGGCCAGCCTGAACTACAAAGTGAGACCCTGTCTCAAAACAAAACAAAACAACAACAACAACAACAAAGCAAAACAAAAAACAACCTGGGACCACTACCAATTTTTAAATTAAAAATCTCCATGTTAAAATGCATTTTTATTCCTGTTTTGTCTGAAATGTATCTTTTGCTTTTTGTTTTGGTTTGGTTTGGGTTTTTGAGATAGGGTCTCATTAAGTAGCTCAGGCTGGCCTCAAACTCATGATGATCCTCCTGCCTCTGCCTCCCCATTGCTGGGATTACGGGTATATGCTACATAATCTGACTGAGAGAGAAAAAGAAACCCTACCAATGTTCTACAGAGTATTATATTTTAAGGTGAATTTAAAAGCATTTTATTTTGGGGAGAACTATAAATTACTATTATTCCTTTTTTTTGAGACAGGGTCTCGCTTTGTAGTTCAGGCTGACCCTGATCTCACTATGTAGCTCAGGCAAGCCTCGAACTCAGCAATGCTCTTGCCTTTGCCTCCTGAGTGCTGGGATTACAGGTGTGAGCCACCACACCCAGTATTGTTGTATGTGGTTACCAGGGATCAAACCAGGGACCTTGTGCTTGCTAGTAAGGTGCTGGAACCACTGAGCTAAATCTCCAGCCCCTATAAATTACTATTAAAAGAATTAAAATCTTTTCCTATTTCTTGAAACTGCTTTACATCAATGGCTAATCTTCCCATCAAGGCATTGTAGAGTCAAGAGAAATTAAAATAAGCCATAGAGAGCTCGGGGTATACCTTCAGGTAGCAGAACCACAAACAATTTCCCACTTTATTTTCTCTGCTGGCCTGTGTTTTTTTTATGATGAATCTACAGATACATCTCCTTTAATGGCTACCTGTTTAACAACTGTTTGGACTTAGGACCTGTGACTAAGATTTATGACCCATCTTTTTTGTTGTACAGTTTTGTTCATATTGTTTCTAGAGCTTTAATGTTTTTTTGTACAGTAACCTTGCTCATATAGTACTGTGATGTTGGTGATTGCACCATCCAGTGTAATCCTGTCATTTTATGTTCTGTTATGCATTACAGTCTGTGCATAAGAGTTATGCACATAAAAGCAAAGTCATCAGGTTGGAGTTTCCTCCGATTATCCCTTTGTTCTAAATATTGTAATGTACATATTATATGCAGTTCTTCATTCAGCCCCAATTTACTTAACGACCTAGTTGCAAGGAATTAACTCAGCTGTTAAACAAAGAATGATTATGCATTATTTGTGTAGTATGAAAAAACAAAAAGGTAAACACTAGGCATATAATTCCACCTCTCTCTCTGGTGGGTAGAGAATGACTTAAAGTCATGTCCCTGGGCCATCTGTTGTAAATAGTGGGTGTTTTAGAAATGGGTAGGAGGATGTACTCCCTGCACGATCAGAGTGGGGACACCTAGGCAGGTATGGGGTGTTCCAGATGCAGGGCCGATGTCGATGTGGAACTGAAGGAGGAAATCAGAGAATGCAGACCATGCTCCAGACAGGTGGGGTGGCGAAGGAGTGCCAGGGCATCCTGAGTGGAGAAACATACAGCTTTTCATGGAGGTTGTCTCTGACAGCACTTCCCTAAGGCTGCGGTGCAGCTCAGGGATAGAGCACTTGCCTGGCATGCACGAGGCCCTGGGTTCTAATATCAACACCACCACACACACAAAAAAATGGTTTTTTATTCTTTCTATTAGAAAATGCCTCCAAAATGTAATCAATTGAGTTCAGGAGTCAGCTACTCAGATAAACCCCAAAGTATGTAAAAGTAAGACAATTCGCAACATGTCATGTATTACATCTTGTCAAAATCCCGGAAATAACACAAAACCAAATACCGCTCTTCAAGAAATGGACAACAAACCCAGGTACACCAGAGAAGACAATGGCATCAGCCCTCTGCTCAGTTTCTCATGCTGTTTTTGCTCTTCAGGATTTTTCAAACCAATAACCACACCAGCATGGCAGTATTTATAGGATCAGGCTTGCTCAGTGCTGTGTGCAAGTCCAGCCGGGGCCTACATGAGTGCAGGACATCTATGGTCACACATGTCCTCTGTGGGCACCGATTCACCCCATGTCCTGCACTAGAAATCAGTACAACACCCACGCTTTCCTTTCCAAAGCTGTGGACACCCGTCACTGTGACTGGCCACCTTGTCTAACACACTCTCTGCATCGTGTCACCACAGACCCGCCTTTGTCCCTCAGGCCATCTGCAAATTCCCTTTCTCTTTTTAAATACTATTTCTGGTGACCAGATACGCTTCCCACACAAGAGTGCAGGACGGGCAGGGGTCTCTCTGTGCTGTGTCCTTCCAGCCCCTGCATGGTGTGGGTGGGAGCTGGATGCCAGGGCCTTCTGGGAATGGCTGGTATCTGTGGGTGCCAGGGACTTGGTGCATCCTTCCAGGGCCAGATGGTCCCTGGGCACAGGGAGAGGACAGAGCAGCTGAGCTTGGCTACAGCAGAGACAGGCTGGGGAGGGTGGCAAGAGGGAGAGAAAGACGGATCAGGCCTTACCTTGATGCGACAGTCCTATCTTCTCCCAGCACCTGACCCGGGACAGCAGCGGCACAGTTCTACCTCCTGACTCCCTGGGGGAAGAGCTATAAATAAGGTACCTCCAGACCACGACCCTGAAGATAAGAGCCCAGTCCTGGCTGCCTCAGCCTTTTAAGGTCTCCAAATGCCAAGAGCTGGGGCCAATGAGAAGGGGCTGTTGTCTCCCTACCGTCCCCGTATGGCCTGCCTGCCCCTCAAGGCCAACCCAGGGAGCAAAAGAGCAGCCAGGAGGGAACCTCAGGTGCCAGGAGTGGGTCCTGCTTTGTCAAGCGGGTGGCAGAGCCTCTGTGATGTGAGCCCCGGGGCTCAGTTTGTGGGCTGTGTGCCCCTCCAACAACCTGGGCAACGGGGCAGCAGGGGACCTCCCCAAGTCACACAGCCTCGGCCCTCCCTGGGGCACAGTTGGTGAGCCCATGAGTGGGGTGCTAGAGCCTCCAGGGATCGTTTTGGGTGAGGGCAGAGTGGGGGCCAATGCAGACACCCCTGCCCGTGCACAGTTGCTGGGTTTCCCTGACTTGGGGTAAAGACAGCAGCCCCCCTGCTCCCCTACTTAGGAGTGTGTCCTCAAGCAGGTGTGTCCTCCCAGCCCCTCCCCAGAGCTGCTGTGCCACAGCTGTCTGGGCCACAGTGCGGCGCCAGGTGTGGGAATTCACCCTGAGGACAGGACCACGGGGGTGGCCAAAGGGTCAGCACGGGAGAAGCTCTTGCCCAGCTCCCTAGGTGGGAGAAGTTGCGATCAATTTCTGCACCTCCCGGGAGCAGCTGGTGAGCTGACGCCGGTGGGGGAGGGGGCCACGGCCTCTGCCCACGCTCCTGTCTCCCTGCTGTGCTTCAGGTCGCAGGGCGGACCTGCTCAGCGATGAGTGTGTGCAATGCACAAGCAGCCACTAGCCGGGGCCAGAAGGACGAGTCGGGTGCTGTAGGTTATAGCACCTGAAGTGAAGGGAGGGACCAGCGAGGGCTGTGTGGTGGGGACAGGAGTCTGGGAGGAGGGAGCAGGGTGAAACAGGGTCTCCGAGGAGCAGGTGGTCTGGGGGCTGCGTTCCTAATCGGTGGTCTGGAGTCCATGGACTCAGCCAACTGCACACTGACAATATTATTATGACCACTGTGTCTCAGTCAGACATGGGCAGATGTGTTTGTTGTCTTTACTCCTTAAATAACATGGCAGAGCAACTATTGCACAGCGTTTGCATTGCCCTAGGTGTCAGATGCAATCTAGAGATGATTTTAAGTCTCTCTGAAGAGTCTGTGAAAATACCACCCATTTCTTACGTGGGCCTGCTGCTTCTGGTCCCCTCAGTCCCCTAGGGTGCCAACGTGCCTTACTATGTGCTCTGTGGGTCCTCGTGCAGCAATGCGCAGGTTCGCTCATAAATAAGTCTCTGGGATGTAGATCTAGATGTCTGTTACAAAAGAGTAATGTGTCACAGGTTTCCCAGGGTCTGCAGTATCTCAGCACACCCGGCTCAAAATACACCCCCAAAGTGAAATTTGGTTTGTTACATCGTGAGCACCGACAAAGAGGAATGACATTCCTGGCAGAAACACTGTAGCCTTCCAGATGAATGACACGGAAACAATGAGCATCGGACACCAGCAGCTGGCAGGTGGTGGGGTAGCTCCGTTGATCTTCTTGTCTTAGACACAATCTCTAAAATGACTGACCAAAAATCTCGCATTACTCCTTTTTTGTTTGTTTGTTTGTTTTTGTTTTTTTGGTAGTTCAGGCTGGCCCTGACCTCACTCACTATGTAGTCCAGGTTGGCCTTGAACTCAGCAGTCCTCCTGCCTCTGCTTTCCGAGTTTTCTGGGATTACAGGTGTGAGCCACCATGCCCAGCACTGTGGTATGTGGTACTCATTGCTGGGATTACAGGTGTGTGGTATGTGGTACCAGGGATTGAACTCAGGACTTTGTGCTTGTGAGGCAGATGCTGGAACCACTGAGCTAAATCCCTGGCCGGCATTACTCTTACTAAAAAAAAAAAAAAAATCAACTTCATTAAAAATTTAAATGTTTGAGAATCAGAAGGCAGCACTCAGCAAATTTGCACACAAACCAAATTTACTTTATGATTCCAGGGTGCCTCAGGGGTCTTCCCAGGCATAAGGGAGATTAATGCAGGAGCCTGCAGCTCTTTGCCACATCCACCCCAAAACAGGACGTCACTGTGCCCAGAGGAGCTCTCACACCCCGTCAAGCAAAGGTCAGCCAGGAAGGAGCCAGAGAATGAAATGAGGGCAGAAAGGAAAGGAAGAGGGCAAGAGTGGGAGGGAGGCAGGAAGGAAGAAGGGGAGGAACTGAGGACCTGAAGGCCAGGCAAGTTGTTTTTATGCCCAGGTCAATGGTCCCTGCAGAGTGCGTGGAAAGATGGCTGCACGTGAACATCGGGCTAATGATGGAGACAAAGGGGACCCAGCATGGCCTGTCTTTATTCCCCTTGACCCTGTGGGCAGCTTTCTATCCTCAGGGGGGACAGGAGCCCCGGATTGGATCTCGCCATCTCTTGGGAGGTCAGCCCAGTGCATTCGTGCTTTGTGGGTGGCTTAGGCCGAAAGGGTCTGGTTCCATGTCCACTATGGGGAGGAGGAGTTCCGGTTTCCACATTTGCCTATTGGAAGAGGGGCAGAAAATAGGCCAGCAGGAGGTCAGAGAGGAGGTGCCTCTGAGAGGACAAGCCCGTGCAATATGCACCAGATCAGCCCTGCAGCGCCCTGTCTCCTGTGGGGTGTGGGGTGCAGGCTGTCCTTGCCCTTATGCTGCCCTAGGAGACAACTTGTCACTGCAAACTTTCCTTAAGATGATGCTTGGATGCAGCACTTTTTTTTTTGAGACAGGGTCTCACTTTGTAGTTCAGGCTGGCCCTGAGCTCACTATGGAGCCCAGGCAAGCCTTGAACTCAGCAATCCTCCTGTCTCTGCCTCCTGAGTGCTGGGATTATAGGCGTGAGCCACCATGCCCGGCACTGTGGTATGTGGTATTGATGGCTGATGGGCGTGAGTCTCCATGCCTAGCATTGTATGTGGTTACTGGGATCAAACTCAGGACCTTACGCTTGCGAGGCAGTCGCCGGAACCACTGAGCTAAATCTCCGGCCCCCAAGGATGCAGCACATTTTGTCCTCGGTGTTCCTGCCTGCTGTTCCCCTGTCCCACCCTGACTCAGCCTCCCAGCCCTATGGCAAGTGGGCTGTGAGGGAGGAGCTAGCCTGACCCACCCACCTCTGCTGGACCCAGCATGGAGGTATCTGAGTTCCTCGCCTGGGAGCGGGTGGCTGGGAGCGTCAGCAGATCCAGGTGCTGGAGGAATGCGAGCCGCAGAGCGCTTGGCTGTGTTCTCCAAAACTCAGGGGCAAACCAGAAGTCGGTGAGGGTGAGGTGAGCACTTTGATTCCCCTGGGAAATGTGGAGTGACAGGGATGAGGTCACAAGTGGGGAGTCGAAAGAGCTCTCCATCGGGCTCGTTTCTAACTTTAGCGGCAGAGCAACACTTGGCTCCCAAAATGAAGAACACGCTCGGCAGGCTGAGCCCTGGATATTGCGTCTGCAGACAGAGGAGGTGAAGAAAGACAGAGCAGAGGGACGGAAAGCAGGTCGGTCACTTCCTTTCCCCCACGAGGGGTGGTGAGGAGACCTCGGGACACTTTCACACAATGACCAGGGCCGCTAATCTTGGAGCCTGGTCTTTTGCTCACCCCAGGGTTTGCAGAAAGTTCAGACAGGTGGCTCAGCACCGGCTCAGGAGCTCGTCCTGCTTTCTGGCTTGGCACGTGCAAGACTTGGTTCCAGGAACTGCTCCTGTCCTTGTTGTGGCACAGCACAGGCCCTCTGTGGGAGCTGCAGGCACAGGGTCAGGAAGGTGGCAGAGACTGGGTCGGTTGTGAGCCCCTACAGTGGCCCCAGTTCCCAGTGTGAGAACCCCATGGATGGCAGGGTCTTCCGGACTCTGTGTCCCTGGTGTCCTGGTGTGGGCAGAGAAATGTCGTCTGATCCCCGACTATCCGCAGAGAGCCGCCTGCCCGGATCTGAGACCCTGGAGCCTGGGATCTGAGCATAAGGACTTCTGTGACCCACACTGTGCAGGAAGCCCTCACCTGTCCCTGCAGCCCCTTCTCTCCAGCCACTGCAGAAGCGTGACCACTGCCACATCTATGGTCACCTTTGTCCCCATTGCTGCTCTGCTGAAGGCAGGCCTTGGGCGGCTCCTCATCCAGTCCTGGCCTCACCCTGCTGCCCCTACTGCCCCCGTTGGGGGGCCGCCCTGCCCCTTGCCATTGCAGAGGCTGAGGTGCCTCCTGCTCCTGGCCGTCAGCTGGATGGGCCCAGGTCTGTCCTGCAGAGCCTCTGAAAGTGATGGCCCAGCATGGCCTCGCAATTTGGCAGGAAGGACACTGGGAGGCCTTGTAGCCAAAGTCTCTCTGATCTTCTCTTGCCCTCTGCCTCCCTGTCCTCCTTCTTTCCCAGAGCAAGTCACACTGAGTGTGGGGGCACAAGCTTGGCATCCCCGCACTGAGGCCTGGGAGACACAGCAAGACCCTATCTCAAAAAATCCAAGGGAAAAAAAAAAAAAACAGGAATTTTTTTTTTTTTTTTTTTTTTTTTTTGAGACAGGCTTTGTAGTTCAGGCTGGCTCTGAGCTCACTATGTATCCAGGCAAGCCTCAAACTCAGCAATCCTCCTGTCTCTGCCTCCCAAGTGCTGGGATTACAGGAGTGAGCCACCACGCCCAGCACTGTGGTATGTGGTACTGATTGCTGGAGGGTGTGAGTCACCACGCCCAGCATTGTATGTGGTTACCGGGGATGGAACCCAGGACCTTGCGCTTGTGAGGCAGGTGCCGAAACCACTGAGCTAACCCTCTGGCCCGGCATGGTCTATTCTTGGCGTGTCTGCCCACCAGCTCCTGTGGTGGTGACTTCCCTGGGCTGACTGTTCTCAGGGAGGGCCTGCGGTCTCTGTGGAATGCGAGTGTGGACCATTCAGTTACAGTAACCCCCATGGGGGTCACCGACAGCCTGGTGCCCTATGGAGGGTGCTTGGCTTCCTGGATGGTCCCTGGGAGGCTCTGCCCTTGTGGTGCAGACATGGCCAGCTGTCTTCCTCAGAGGTGCCTCCAGATCCTCCGGCTCAGGGTCTATTCAGGGCGAGGACTCCCACTGTGGGCTGAGAGCCTGCCCAGAGGCCCCCCCCCCCCCCACCACAACCACCACAAGGTTCTCAGGGAGTTCAAGGCCAGCCTGGGCTACATAGTAAGATCCTGTCTCAAAGCAAAATAAAACAAAGAAATTAGTAGTTCCCGCACACTTGTGTTTCTAGGCTAGATGATACAGACCTACAGCGCCTTCAGTACTGGGGATTGAATCCAAAGCTTCAGGTCTTTAGGGAAGCTCTTTACTAATGAGTTAAAGCCCCAGCCTGTTTTATTTTATTTTTTATTTTAATGTTCTGTTTCCTACTTAGACTTTTCAAACTGCTCCTAGATTTTATGTTCTTAACGTTTCTTTATGGACAAATGTCTGAAGACATTAAACTAAAAATGTATCCCATCTTCTGAGGCCACCTAATCCATGGTGGAGGGAGAGGGTATCCCCCAGGACCAGAATGCACCTGGGGTAGGTAAGCAGAATCCTGATGGTCACCCTCTGTGTCCCCGGATCCCATGTCCATGGATCCATCCGTGGAGGGCCAGGGGTATTTGGGAAATACTACTCGCAGACATCTTTCCCCTGTCGCCGTTCTCTAAGCGGTGTGTATGAGAACTACTTGCATAGCGTGTCCAGTGTGTTATGTAATAGAGGTCACGGAGGGGTGATCTAAAGGACAGGAGAGGATGCGCACAATTTCTCTGTAAACCCATCAGCAGTTTATTCAGGAGGCACTGAGCACCCAGAGTTTGGTATGCTCGAAAATCCTGGAATCAGTTCTCTGTGGGTAATGGAGGATAACTGTACTCAACTCAAGTTAGTGTGCAGCATTCCGTAGAGACAATTAACTTAATGTCTCCCCAAGGGGAAGCAGGAAAGGGCATGGAAGTTAGAATACAA
>PVIC010001362.1:0-93214 GCA_004025085.1 Thryonomys swinderianus | reverse complement strand
GATGAGGGGAAGGAATAAATATGATACAGAAAGAAAATAAAAGAGCATGTATAAAGGGGGGAGGAGGGGGGAGTGGGTAGGGATATGGGTAAAAATGAGAATTAACTTGTGGCATATACTGGTACAAATTTCCCAATGTTATATGTGATTTTGAGATGTATATAAATTGTACCAATAAAGAATTCAATTAAAAATAATAATAATAATTTAGGAAAATAAAAATCACAGAGCAAGGTTCTGGGGCATCTAGTTGTTTATGAAGACTTCCTTTCTCTGACTTCCAAATACCTGCCTTTTCACTGGGTCCTTACATAACCAAGAGAGAACAGTATCTCTCTGTTTTTATAGGGTTAACAGTTCTATCAGCTTGCAGTGCCACCCTTAGGGCCTTAAGTACCTCCCAAGACCCACCTGTGCCTCCAAATACTGCAGGCCTCTCTTGGCATTGTGTTTGACAGCGTCACTTGGAGCTCTCAAGCAGAGATGCCTGATGGAGTTCAGGTTTCAGCATGTCTGCAGAGCAGGCTGTGCCAAAGTGGGACCAAACATGTTCTTATTTGTTTATTTGTTGCAAAATGAGTTCTCAAAGAATGGAATTAATTAGAAGTGATGACATGGTCTGAAAGCACAAGTATTTAGCCTGTGGTGTGTGTGTGTGTGTGTGTGTGTGTTCTAACTTTTTCTGTGGAAAGAGCACCTGCTCTGAACTGTTCCCACCTTGCTATCTTGTGCTACCCTGAGTGTGAAGGATGAGATCTCTGTTTTCCATAAAAGCAACTCTGCTCTTTTCTTATCTGCCTCAGCTATTTTCTCTGGCTAATTCTTCTCAGTTTTTAAATTTCCCTATACATACCTGTTAGATTCTCTGGGTTTTCTACTTACTAATTTTCTAGGTCTACATCACCAAAATTTTGTTGTTAAATATTATTGAAGGATACTCTTCCAGTAAGCTCTGTATTAGGAAATTCCATCCCCTGTGTCCATTGCAGGTCTAAACACGAGGTGGTAAGTGCTACTTGGAATTGATGAATTTATTGACTTTCCTTTAGGCTGCTGGTAGCTTGGCAAAAACACTGAGGTTTTACCATAAATGTCTTGGACCATTTTTCCACTTACTGGACAAAAAAAATTCTGGCTATTATTAACTGTGTGATAGCTTAAGAGTCGATTCTTCTTTATTAACGTGAAGAATGGACCTTTGAAGCATGCCACTTCACTAATTTTCATTTTATTAATTTTCACTGCTTGTCCTTTCATTTTTGCACAATTTTAAGTCACAACTTCAAACAGGAAAATGAGAAAAAATAGTCACTTTAACTTGCTAAAAATGAAAGCTTTTTTTATAATAATGCTTGTGTAGCTAAGAAGCACTGATGAAAATCTGCGTATGTGTTTGTATATATTATATTCTTGAATTCGTATCATACATTCTACTTGGAGGGTACAAAAATAATGAGAAACTAAAGGACAAATTGTTAGCACTATGTATTTTTGCCCTCCCCTCCCCTCTCCTTTCCTTTCCTTTTCTTTCCCAATAGAGGCTATTTCAAACCCACTAGAGACATTGTCCTTTGGGTTAAATGCTTGCTTCAGTGAGAAAACACTGTAAGATAACTAAAATTAGCTGCTTGTTATTAAGTTTCCAAAACCGATCCCTGCCTAGCGACACTTAAATTGAAACATTTCCAATTTAGAGGCCCAAATGTCCATGAAGGAATCACAGCAAACATGGCCTTTACATCGCTCTCAAGTTCACCTCAAAGGCTGCTCCTTGCTTTGTCACGGTGCCCTCAAACCCAGCACCACCTGCCGCTTCTCTTGCTCCTCTCTGTCCTGGCACAGCATGGCTCTAAGGATCAGTTTTAAATTGGAACCATTGAAATCCAGACCTACAAAGGCTGTAATTTCATTAACAGCACCATTTTTCCCCATGAAGTTCTAAAATCTCCCACCTGATCTCTTTAGTTTCTATTCACTTCTTCCTGGAAAATTCTGTAGCATTTGCCCAAATTGGCTGCTCTTGACATTTCCAAATACTCACTGTACACATACCATTTAAATAGTCTGGATTACATCGCCCTCAAAAGGAAAGGGGAGGAGGACTACATAATTTCTGAACAGACACTATACTTAATCTTAGCCAAAAGGCCAAGAAGTGATAATAATTTCTAACATCCTCTCCAGCTTTAAAATGTTATCATTCTGGCATTATATTTATTTAACTTTCTTTTATGGTGTTAATGAGTGTGCTATGCACATGCAAGCAAATACACAGACACACACACACATATATAGAGACACACACTGGGAAGGAGTCACAAGCTGGGCTTCCACATTTCCTGAACCTCCATTAGCTACTTCCAAATATCTTTTTAACCTTTTGTAGACTTGAATTTATTTTTTCTTTGAGTCATCCTTTACCAATGACATTATATGCACTCCGATAACCTTCAGTTTCATTGTTTTTCATACACTGTAAATATAAATAGTACATGCTGTGAAAGAAATTCATTTATGCCAATATATACTTTTCTCAATTATTTGTATTAAGTAGTAATATAATTTCTTAGTATCTAAATAAATTTAAGTGGTGCATTCCTATGAGCTTATCTGCCAAGATAAAAATATTTAATTATGGTTTTGAACACTTAAATTGAATAAAATCTTGAGCCATAGTCTAAATCAAAGGCAAAATACTTATATCTGTCCCTACTGTCCAAAACACAACTATAGAAACAAATAAGAGAACATAGAACATGAAAATGGGACCAGGAAGCCATAATCTGTCAAAAGGTGACCCTTTTAATGATGTACTTATTAACTTAAGTGACAGAGGCCATGCAACCGTGACTACTAGATTTAATGACATATTAAGCTGACTAGTGATGCACCTGGATCCTTGTTCCTTGATCCTTTTAAACTTAACAGATGTAGTTACTGAACCAATGCTCATATTCAACCACAACCCCATGAAATAAAAAAGAAAAAAACTCTAGCTGGGGAGCCAGAGATATTAAAAGAATTAGTCAACTAGAAATTTCCACTTTTGTGTCAAGTCAGCCTTGCTGTATACCCTTGGTCATCGATTTGTTATGTGCTAATTTTCTTGCCGGAACAAGGTATTCTTAAATCCCACCCCCGCTGTCCCAACCAAATAGTTCTAAGGTTTGGCCACGTCCGGGAATCCCAATGCTAAGATCTCCCATGACTATCATTATCAGAAGCTTTTCTCCACCTAGCTCTCTGTTCCAATACCTCCACCAGTTTTTTCTTTTTCCTTTCCATACTTCAGACTTGCAAGTGTAGGACTTACTATGACCCCGTTCTTGCTCAGGTAGACCAGGCTGCACCAGTCCTGGACTCTTTTATCTTGTCTCTTTCTCTTTCTGTATGATTACTTTAAATAATCATCTCTCACCTGCTTTTTTTCTTCAGATGTCTTAAATTTCAGCTTTTCCACTTACTCTATCATTGAAATAAGTTTCTTAAACTGTCTATGCCTTTTCATAATCTGTAACATGTAATAAACTTAGACCCCTCCCATAAGATTTCTGTAAAGACTAAATAAATTCAAGTCATATATTTAAAAATGTAAATGCAAAACAGTAAAAACCTCACCAATGTTTGTTATAATTAATCCATAAGGACACACTTAACCTTTATCACAAAGTATTTAGGCATAAAACTCACAGAATCTCTTAGACATACTATGTCACTGTTTAACTAAGATAATCCAGCAGTTAAATCTATGATGATGTGTAGATTCACACAGTCTCAGAATCATGCCACAATTAGAGAAAGAAATAGGGTGGATTAACATCCCATAAGGTGGATAAGTAGTTACAGACTATTCAAAATTATGTGCCACATACACATTTATAATATTCTTATAAACTGCAAAACCAGAAGGAAATAGGAAAGACTTTAAAACACTAGAATGACTAGAAAACATCTAATGAAAGAGGCATTCCCCAAATTTATGCTTTCTCAATGGCATGTGGTGATTTGTAGAGGCATGAAGTTTGAGTTTTAATAAGAAATACAATATAAATGCAGTGTTCAGGAGATAATTCCAGGGTCTGTGAAAGATGAGAGTCAGGAGAAAATATATAAGTAAATCAGAAGAACTATGCCCTCCAGGAGCTCTTCTTTTTTTTTTTTTTTTTTTTTTTTTTTTTCCAGACAGGGTCTCACTTTGTAGTTCAGCCTGGCCTTGAGCTCACTATGGAGCCCAGGCAAGCCTCGAACTCAGCAATCCTCCTGTCTCTGCCTCCTGAATGCTGGGATTACAGGTGTGAGCCACCACACCCGGCACTCTGGTATGTGGTATTAATTGCTGGTGGGCATGAGTCACCATGCCCAGCATTGTATATGGTCACCAGGGTTCGAACCCAGGACCTTACGCTTGGGAGGCAGGTGCCAGAACCACTGAGCTAAATCTTCAGCCCATCACCTCTTTTTATGGAACGGCTAAATTTAAAGGTATAAGAAAAAGTGATTATGTAGTAGGAGTTTAAAGAGAATAAGGAAATGATTAAACATCAAGATTGGTTCCTACAAGGTATATGTAGACAGGAAATGATGTACGAGTGTAGAGAACACAGTGTTCAACCTTATCAGTATAGTATCCTGATGTTCTAAGCAGCGTACTAAGAACACAGATATTTGCTTCAAAATCACAGCTTAAGATCTCTCTCTTGACCTCTTACATTTACTCATAATATAGGGTTACATTTACAAAAGTAAAACCAAAGAAAAGAAAAAGAAAGAAAGGAAGGAAGGAAGGAAGGAAGGAAGGAAGGAAGGAAGGAAGGAAGGAAGGAAGGAAGGAAGGAAGGAAGGAAGGAAGGAAGGATGGATTAGGTGCTAGTATCATAAGCAACTTCAAAATAGCAGATACAGTATCTTTTTTTTTTGAGACAGGGTCTTGCTTTGTAGTTCAGGTTGGCTCTGAGCTCACTATGTAGCCCAGGCAAGCCTCGAACTCAGCAATTCTCCTGTCTCTGCCTCCCGAGTGCTGGGATTGCAGTCATGAGCCACCACGCCCGGCACTGTGATATGTGGTATTGATTGCTGGTGGGCTTGAGTCTCCACGCCCAGCATTGTATGTGGTTACCAGGGATCGAACTCAGGACCTTGCGCTTGTGAGGCAGGTGCCGGAACCACTGAGCTAACCCTCTGGCCCATATACACAGTATTTTTAAAAATCCTAAAAATAAGTCCTCCAACCTCACTCTTCTGATTCTACTTGCACATGAAAAGCTGTTTGTGGAGAAGTCAAGCAAGTCTCTATCATAGAAGAGGCAAGGAGGTGCTAGAAGCCCACCCAAGGTTCACGGCAGCCTCGGGACATCAGCGTGCACTCTCACTCCCTGGACTGCTCCCCGTGCCTGCACTCCCTCGGAGCCACTCTTCCTCCTGGATCATCTCTTTCGTGTGTGGACTGCATTAACTGATTTCACTAAGTAAATGACTGAGAAGGCAATTATTTTCATTTTTGAGGAGGAGGGTTTTAGACTGAAAACAGAATGAAATGGTGAACTGCATATGCACTCTAGGGTGACTCAATACAGGATGCAAAAGCCCTAGAACTGGAATTATTTAGTCAGTTCAAAAGTGCACAGAAAGCCAGGCTTACTACACATCTAAGCAAAGGCCAGAGAGCCAAGCCTCGTCTCAGGGACCAGATCTCGCAGGGCATGTCAGCACAAGACAGATCTTACTGGTGATGATCGCTGTGATGAGAAGCCTCTGAAATGTGTGAGCGAAGAAACTGTAAACTATGTGATACATAATTTGTGATACGTGGGGCATAAGCCAAACAAAACTTGGTAAGAGGAAAAACAACAGAAGCCTAGGGAAGAAAGAACGCTACCTATGGCAGTGGTGTAGCGGTGGAATTTGTCACAGTTGCTGTCATGTGGGGTAGGTTTTGAAGGTGGCATATGTAAGGTGTGTTGCTATAGGTTATAAGAAAAAGAGAACGAGTTAAGATAAAAAGGAATACTCTGTCAGAGCGTCAGGGTCAGTGTGAACCAGATGCAACACTGAGAACACGGACAGCAAAGCAAGGAAGGAGGTAGAAGTCAAGAGTTCAGATGCGACTGGCAAAATCTGAGCCAAGAGGACCTACCACCACACAGATCAAAGGGCACCGTAGGGTCTCAGCTGGAAACGGGACGTGGAGATCTTAAGAACTAAATTGACTTGCAGCCAGACACAGGCCGAGATTCGAATATATAATGATGGATGAGGATAAATACAGATGCTGGGACATGTATTGATCAGTCACACAGGATGACAACACGAAAGAAACCTAGAGCAAAGGGACAGTAAGGTCAGAGGCAACACATGGAGAGGCACCCTGATACCAAGAAAAAGTATTTCAAATGTTCTGACAATGTTCAAGACTTCTTAAAGAGTAAAGAAAATTAAGGGTGATATCTGTTCACTATTTGTTGCATTTGGAAAATTGCTGGCTGCCTCGAGTGTGTTTCAGTTTAGTGTACAGATAAGTCCTTGAGTAGACTGTGTTCAAGAAACACTGAGCTGGGGAGAAGTTCCTGCAGGGAGGCTACACAACTCCTTCCTGTGAGCTAAAGTTTCCCTGCTGCTGGGCAGGAGGAAAATCTAATGATGTCACCCAGGAGAAAGGGCAGTTGCTGGAGCAAATCCCTTTAAGAGAAAAGTGTGATGTGGGTACCAACACGTAACGAAAGGGTGGTCTTAGAGAAGTGGGGTGGAGCTCATTCCGTGGGAGAGGAGAAAGGTTGGGTTCATTGACCTGTGCATAGTGTAGAGGGAGTGCTGGAGAAATCAAAGTCCTGCCAGATTGAGACTATATTTCCAGTAAATCAAGGTCATCAGATAGAAGTTAGGACAAATAAATGGAGTGATGAAGATATAAAGAAGAATAAAGCACAAAATAGACTGAGAAAGATATTACATAGGGAAATGTGGTAGGATTTCTGGACAGTATGAGAACCCACCTGAATCATGAACATACATATAAGACCAGACCAGTCAACATGATAATATTAAATGCTAATGTTAAAACACAAAATATACTGAGTGTGTAGTTTCCCAACAAATTGTTAAGGGGCAAAGTAGAGAAGAGCTGAAAACTGGACTTAAACACAATCAATAACTGCCAGGTAAGTGTAAAAGACAGAAAAAGTTAAGAGAGTTAAGTGAGGATGCAGAAGATTGCCTTCAGGGATGGGAAATTGAATTTAATTTGGAAAAGGAATTACGCGAGGATGCTGAAGGAGTTGTGGATGTTAAAATGGTCAATAGATCAACAGAAGATGTACACTTCATGCCACAGCAATGTTTGCTATTTTTGACTTTGCATTCATATATTTTGTATATTCTAAGATTCTTCCATTTGGGTAGGTCCCTTTTCTGTGAAAAGGCAGTAATGGCCTAATTACTTCATGATGTGTTTCCATGTCCATCATGCCTGTCTTTCCCTGAAAAGGAAAGTAGCAGTCTTCAGCACGTCAGAAAGTCTGGTGGAAGTGACCAATGCACTTGGAATACTACAAAGATTAAGACTGCCAGACTATTTGTATGGAGATCTCTCTGTGAAGCTGAGTAGTATCAGTACTAAATATGTATGAAAAATTGATACTTAAGTTCACTCAAAAGTTAATTTGCATGAGGCTTAAAGACTTACTGGGAATACATTTCCCTGTCCTGGAATAAGAAACCAAGTATGATAACTTAACCTAGTCATTGGAGTATAAAAAATAAACTCCAAATATATCTTCTTTTTTATTAACTTAGATTTGTCACTAACTGTAGTCCTTTGGACTCATCTAGATTTGATAATGAGGCAGTATATGTATATATTAAAAGAAGAAATAAAAAGAAAAATATCTATAAAACAAAACTACTGAAGATGCCTTCCATGGTTCATGACCACCATGTCCCAGTGTATACCAGAGAGGAACCAGCACTCGGCAAAGTTCACACATACAGGAAACTCCTGTGTGACTTCTCAGAAACAAGCATGTTGGTGTTAGGCCAGGAACTGGTATATTCGAGGTTGGTTACTGTGTACTCTTGAGAAATTAAGATTATATGGGTATCATAAATAAAATCTGATTGAACCATGGTTTTTGGTAAAACATGGGAAGAAGCAACTTAACTTAGAAATACAGTGAGTTCTCAATGCGGGAAGCACACAGAGCTGGGTTAGAATGTAACAAAGAGGTTCAAGGGTGAAATCTAATACATAGACCAAAATTTCTTTGATCCCCGTGTAAACCCTGAAAAATAAATGGCAATTATATTATGACTGCTTTACAGAGAGCTTAGGTGAATTGGGTCAGGTCTAAGACAATGGCTGAAGCACTATATTTGTTCCACTGTACTGTGTGGTTTTCTATTGTCAGCTCTTAAGATGCAGCCAGATTTTTAAGGTTTGTGTCTGTTAAAATTCAAACCATACAGAAGCACAGAGGGCCTCAGCAGTATTAATCCTAATAAGAGAGACACATGCTAGTTACAAAATTAAATCAGAGCTCAATCATTCTCTCTTTGGTGTGTAACAATGTATGATCTTCATCAAAAGACATGGAGAAAAACACTGTTCATATGCCTATCCAAATGCTGATCAACTGCCTAATGGTTAACTGTGACACATTCACAAAATAAATTACACAGTAAAATGAATGTACAAACCACAACCTATGCAACACGGTAGATTAATAAGGTAGATTAAATATATATAGTGATGAGCACTGTAAAAGAGAGTCAACATAATAGAGTATATAAACATTTATGTGAAGTTACGATGAGGCCTCACCGATTTTTGCTATTAATTGGTGGGAGACTGTGATTGGATGGAAGCATAGGGTGGAAACTTGTGAGTACTGGTGATGATTACTTAGGAAAAAGTCATTTACTATCCCTTCTTTGAAAAAAAAAAAAACTATGCCCTTAAGATTGTATATTTTTCATGCATATTGGTATTCAACAAAGAGTACAAAAATTTTTTTAAAAATGTTTTTGATTAAATTGCCCTCCATTAGCCTGTCCTAGCAGAAAAACTAGGACATGTTCTAATGGAGGCTTAACAACCACTTTAGAGAAACTTCCATGGGCAGGGAAGTACTATACAATGTTGGGGTCCTGCCAGCATGTTCTACAGCAAAAGCTTGGTTTAATCAAATATGGCTAATGCATCTGCTGAATTAGAACTGGAGTGAGCAGTTCTTAAAAACTATCTTTACAATTAACAACCTAGCACTGATGTTATTTTTCAAAAGCTGGACTGGGTAGGTAGCTAAGTGGTAATGTACTTGCCTGGCAATACTTGAGCTACTGTTTTCAATCCTCAGTAAGATAGAAAAAAAAAGAAGAGAAGAAAAACCTCATGGAATGAAAGTGAGCGTACGGGTGAAGGAGTACTGATATACATAAAGTAGATCTGTCCATCCGCTTTTATGATGTGTATTTTTCTCATCTCTTGATAGAATAATTTATTTACAAAGGAATAATCAGAAAAGAGTAAGGCCCATAGAAGACTAGTAACAAGCCGCTCATCAGCACGTGGGCTCTGACTGTGGAGTTCTCAGTAAATAAATGCCCTGAGCTTACTAATTCTATTCTTGAAAATGCCCAGTGGTCAAACAGAGTCTAAACTAAGGCTAAAGTGAATTACAAGGTTTAAGTAAACTTCTAAGTGACCACTATCCTAATGCTATCAGTAATCAACTGAGCCTGGTGCATCATTTTGAAAACTCTCTGAGATTTCCTTTATACCAGGCAGCCAAGTTATAGCAAAACAAAACTATCAGAGTTAAGAAGTAACCACTGTTATTTATGGCATCTTTGGTCTGTAGAATGCGCATATAAGCACAAAAATGACTCAAACTTGGGGCTGGGGATTTAGCTCAAGTGGTACCATGCCAAGCTTGCACTCACAAGGGCCCTAGTTTGATCCCCAGTACCGCAAAAAAAAAAAGACTCAAACTTCATTATAAGAACACACCAGGCATACACACACACACACACACACACACACACACACACACACACGAATCACAAACACATTGATCTAAGTAAGCAAACATACATTTCACGTGGTAAAGACCTATACAAAAGATGCATAAATAATCAATGTTGTTCCTTACTGTCAGTTCAATTTGCAGCCCAGGCTGGCCTTGAATTCTAGAACCTCCTGCTTTAGCTTCCAGAGTATTGGGACTATAAGCATATGCTACCGTGCCTGGTTGAGAATTATTTCTGAGATGTTAACACAGGAACATACGTAGTTTCCATAAAATAAAGGGGAACATAATGCACTCTAATAGGGCCCTAATTATGCAAAACATTTTCTAATTTTTCCTATAGGATCATCATAGTGCCATATCATAACTTCTTTTGATTAGCCTTTACATTTTATTCACTTAAGAGTATATTTTATTTAAAGAATGAGCAAAGTAATTACAATCATGTGTAGCCAATAAGGGATTTAATAACCTAGCTGGTTAATACTGTGTTTGGCTGAAAAGTTTTGGTACAAAAATTATATGGATTCAGGAGGCAGAGGCAGGAGAATTGCTGAGTTCGAGGCTTGCCTGAGCTACATAATGAGCTCAGGGCCAGCCTGAACTACAAAGTGAGACCATGTCTCATTAAAAAAAAAAAAAGGGTCAGAAACCAGAACTAAATGGAAAGGTCAAGAGTAGAAGGCTAACACAGCACATATAATGCCATTTTCAAATAACCAAAATGAAGAATGAAATTTGAAGTATGATATTCAGGGGTATTATACATATATTAGTCTATAACTACAAAATCAAATTTATTTTTTCTCTCTCTCTCTGAAGTACACACAAGTCAGAAATCACTTGGAAAACTGGAAAATTATCAGTACAGGAGCACAGTCAGAAGCAATCAATAAAACAGTTCACATGACACCTGTTAGAAGATGCTCTTTGTAAAGGAAATGTCACCTTCCTCCTGGGCTGCTTTCCCAGGTCTTTGGAGTTGAATGATACCTGGTACCATGGTAACAAACAGACACACAGGCTGCATATGACAGGAACAACAAAAGCTACCAGGATTTCAACAATAGAACTTCAGGGTCTGAAAGGGAGAAGCCCAAATCACACTTCACACAAACTAAAGAATTCATAAAACAGAAGGAAAGTCCCAGATGTCAGGAAGAAATTTATCAATTGAGCTCTATGCAAAATATTATTATTCACCTGATGAGAGCCATTGCACTGAGAAGATGAAGCTCAGGGGAGTATCTTTTCATTATTAAGACAAAAAAAAAATGTGAAAGGAGAAAGTTAGCAAATTCTCTGTCAGAGGCTGGTTTGTAGGGAAAGGAACTTGTGATCAAAGATGTCCTTGGTTTTGTTTTTCAAAATATTTCCCAGATACAACTTCTTTCATTGGAACGAGATGGGGTTTTTCCCCTGATAAATTATTTTAGAGCTGTTTTAGGATACAGAAAAGCTGTACAGAATTTCCACACGAGACATTCAATTCCCTCTGTCATTAACATCTTCAATTATTATTGCTGAAATAACTGATGAACTAACAGTGCCACAGTGTAAGTAACTAGAGTCCGGCCTTGACATTCACTTTTTCTCTACCTTGTATAACTCTGGGTCTCGGAAAGCGCATGATGTCACATATCCAAAGCATCTTACAGGGGCATCTCAATGCCCTAACTATGCCCTGTGCCCAAATGTCAGTATCGCTTCTCCCATACTAAATACTGGGCAACCACAGATGGTTTTACTGCCCCAGGAGCATTGTTTTTCCAGAGTGTCATGAAGTCTGTAGCAGTATCAGGTTGGCTTCTTCCACCTGTGGATATGCATTCACATTCCTTCCATGTGTTTTCTAACTTGAGGACTCATTCCTCAACTGCTGAGTAGTAGCTGTCGTGCAGATATATGGATTTGTTCGTCATCCTACCTACCAAAGGGCTTCGGTTCCTTGTCATATTCCATCACAAAAGGATAATGGAGTTTTTAAAACCCTCTGTTAAGAAATCATCTTATGTTCCTTAAGTTTTTGGTGTATTTTTTTCCATGGGGACATTCTTTGCCTAGACACCGTTTATAACAAATATAAAGATGGAAGGTAAGCCTGGGATATAGTGTAGCAACATATTTTATTGCAGTGTTTTCTGCCACAGCCCTGGCCTCACCCAGACTCTCCCTGACATAAAAATATGGAAGGGATAGTCCACTGTTGCCTTCTTTGCTTTTTTCCTATCGCTGCTCCCCATTCCTGCCATCTTTCAATCGGATGATCACCACCGTGTCTTAACTGGGTATCCGACTGTGTTTTTCTCCTCTCCTGACCACATTTCTCTCCTCATATCTGAGCAAAATGCTGATTATGATTCTTCCCGGTTTAACACTGTGCTAGGACACTCCCACTGCCTTCAGGATAAATTTTCAGGTTGTAGACAAAATATCAAGGCAGCTCTCTATTGTCTCAGAAAAAAGATCATATATACTAATTAGCAATGGCTGGCAAAAGACAGTCAGTGATATTACTATATGCCCCAAAAGAACTGAGAGAACTTCTGGTATTTGTCCCATTGGATCAAACAATGAGTGGATAGCTACAACCTCATAACCAGACAGAGCTCTATTGGTTTCATATACTTAATGAAAGAAGATCTGTGTTGTCAAAAAATATTGACCACTCCCTATTATAAACTTGCCACTGCTTGATTTTATTGGGAGGAGACTCCTTTTCTCGAATGAAGAAAGTCACCTTTGGAAAGGAAATTTCTAGTCCCATCTCCCAAAACAAATGCTAGAGCCGTATTTTGTTATCCATTCCAATGGCTTCCTAGAACCTTGGAGGTAGAAAGGAGACCCTCAAATGTAAATAGCCACACTTTTACTTTCTGCCTTTACTGAGAGAGGATGCTCATTACACACACCACAGAAAACAGTGAAGCAAATGCATGGAAAAACAGGCAGTCCGAATGTAGTGTATGTGCAGCAAACCACAACTCATAAATGAAGATAATGAAGTTAGATTCAAACAATGCTGGAGGTAATTTCTAGTAATTGATTGACCTGCCGAACGAAAACACATACACTCTACAAATCTAATTTTACATTAAAGAGGGAGGGAGAAGAAGGAAAGAATTCTCTCACTGGATTCCTTTTTAAATTTTTTTTCTTTTTTGTACAACAACCATATATTTGGTAGATACGTTGTATGTTGGGGTCATATTTATATTTTTATAAAACTTTATAAGACTGTCTTCAGTTTCCAGAGGTTTTGAAGTTTGAAAAAGCCTGAGAATGTCCTTTATTCATTTTTGGAGTACATAGGTTATAATTAGACAGACTCTATCCTACTTTAAGGAGAAATCTGATAGTTTGGAAAGTAATTATATAAATGAATACACCAAAATACGTTTTCCATGATCTTTTTCCTAGGATGCAGTTTTTGTTTTCTTATATTATTTAGAATTATGTGAATTTTATAAGACTTACCTATTTTTGATATTAATTAAAAACAAGTTACATTGGGCCGGAGATTTGGCTCAGTGGTTTCAGCGCCTGCCTCACGAGTGCAAGATCCTGAGTTCGATCCCGGTAACCACAGACAACAATACTGGGCATGATGACTCACGCCCACCAGCAATCAGTACCTACAGGCGTGGTAGCTCATGCCTGTAATCCCAGCACTCAGGAGGCAGAGACAGGAGAATTGCTGAGTTAGAGGCTTGCCTAGGCTACATAGTGAGCTCAAGGCCAGCCTGAACTACAAAGAGAGACCCTGTCTCAAAAAAAAAAAAAAAAAAAAAGTTACATGAAGATAAGTATGGTATATAAGGAACTCTTTATCCCACCATCAGAGAAGTTTGGGGTGTTTGGTCATACCTTCAGAGCCCTGAGAACAGTGTAATACACACAGATTCAAAGACATGATTTAAAACACATGGTTATAACCATCAACACTGCTTGGCATTTTTATTAAAGATATCGACTTGAAGCAACAAATTGTTTGGCAATGCCATATTAACTTGTCTTTAACAATGCTATTGCTAAAAGGTTGCAGAACAGTAGAATTTATTTTAAAATTAATTGAACATTGTCACCCACTCAGGAAAGTCTTTCTCAATTTGCTTCTCAACTTAATACCTTGGTATCAAGATTGGATAATTAAAAGTGCTGAGATGCCAGGAAGTTAATGAAGAAAACAGTAAGCACACTGCAGAATGAACATTTTTATGACTCTTATGCAGAAAGCACTGGCGGCTAATTATTTTCTCAACAGTTGGTGAATGAAAAGTTGTCCTGGGAGAATACTCACTTCTATGACCTGTGGTGATCCCCTCCCTCCTCAGAATCTGTGAGGCAGCCTCAGAAAGCCCTAGTTCTCTTGGGCTTTTCAAACTCTGAAGGTTCAGAGACAAATAAAATGGATTAATTTTAAATTTTAACTTACCCCTGTACTTTCACTATCTCATCTGACAATCCAAAAGCCAGGAGAAGGTTTACTTGCACATGAAAACTAATTTTCTGAAACTTCCCAGCCCAGCTATTCACAGAACTAAGGAGTTCACAGGACTAAATACTTACAGCCAACCAGACCAAACACTTACAACCAACCAGAGAGAGCTAAGGAATTTTAAGTTCAGCTTTGGCCTAAGGTCTTTGTTGTGAGAATATTAAAAACTATGACAGTGTATGATTGACAAAGGCCTCTGCAAATGATGTCTGACTTTTGTAACACACATTTATAAAAGAGAGTTGTGTCTCTTTTTCACTCCTTGGAAAATTAATGTGCACTAGCTGGCATTTTCTATAAAAAGACAGTAAATTTATAGAGCTAGCCTTTTTTGACATTTAAACACATTAATTTTCTGAGGAAGAAATAAAAGGTGATTTTGAGTTTACAGCCATATATAATAATGGTACAATCCATTTATGTCTTAATTTAATAGGGATCAGTGGGACTTGAAACTGCCAGTTTTCCTTCTATCTGGCAGTTCTTTAGGTAAAAAAACTACTTCAGGCTGTTTCAAGATTTAATTCTTGGTATTGTAACACAGATAGACTCAGATAATTACATTTAATGATAATTACTGAGATTGTCATTTACTAAGATTTGAGATCTTTGACTTCTCTCAGCCCTTGAACAGCAAGTTTTGTCCAACTTTATCTCCAAACTCCAAAACTTGGTCTAAAATGTGTAATTTATTAAATATTATAAGTAACTTGCAGCTAGAAACTAATCCCTGTGAAATAGAATTACACTTAGAGTAGAAGAAATGGATCACTGGCACCGTAGTCACACTGTTAGGCAATTTTCTCAACGCTCAGACAAAATTCCCGACACCTGAAGTTAAAGGAGTAAAGGCTGCTTAGCTCACAGTCTTCACAGGTTTCAGTCCACAGTGGCAGTGAGGCAGGGTGATGTGGCAGACAGCCGTCACAGTGGAGAAAAAGTTCGTGGTGGGCAGAAAAAAGGCAAAGGCAGGCAAGGGGTAACACAGCCTCTTTCTGTCTGTAACATCGTATCCAGGCTGTAACAATTAGTACAGTGCCAAACCAATCAGTGGGCTGATTTAGTAATCACCCACACTTAATCCAAGCACCCTTAATTCTAGCATTGCATTATGAATCAGTCACACACTAGTTTCAGCCATCTCTGAAGAAGGCCCACCTCTAATTGCATGAGGTTCTAGGGAGACATCTAGACACAAGCCATAATGTTCTGCCTCTGGCTGTCCAGAGACATAGATATCCCTTTATGGGAAAAGGCATTTAGTCATCTCCAAGAGTTGTCAAAGTCCTAATAGTTTCAGCATTGGGGAAAAGTCCAAGTCCCAAGTCTCCTGTGAGATACAAGGCAAAATTTTAGCTGTAAGCCTCTGTACAAAGGAAAGGCAAGTCAAACACTTCCAACATACAATGCCATATTTCCATTCCACAAGTTACAAACAGGGACATACCAATGAGTGGGAACAAAGCAAGACTGTAATCCAGCAGGGAAAACACTAAATTCGACAGTTCCACTTCCAGCATCCCCATCAATGTGTAGCAAGATATAAGCTCCAAGGGGCTTGAGAGTCCCTATGGCTGTCCCTATGCCACTGTGGGTGGTCACAGCTCCCATGATTTTTCCTGGACCGCATCACTTCTGTCTTTGCAGTGCTCCTCACACAAGCCATCTCTCTGGCTTTTTCCAACTCTGGGGTCTCCCCTGCAACTTGTTGTTGGTTTATTTTTTGTTTTTTGGTTTGTACCAGATATCAGGCCTTCTTCTTGAGAAGCAGGCAAGAGAACCACTGAGTTAAATCTCTGGCCTTGCAACTTCAGTTTTACTTACAGCTTCACACATCTTAAAGCCACACTCCCTGGCCTCCCAGGTGTTCTTTCTGAAAGCTGGGTGGATGTTTTCCTGACCCAACAACTCTTACATTCTGCATGCACCAAAAACCAACATCACCTGGTGGCTGATGTCAATAGTTGCTGCTGGCTGGAACAGTAAGTAGCCAGGCTTCCTTCTCACTAGGCTATAAGGGCCAAGTGCCATGAATCAAATCCCTCAGAATAACTTCCCTAGGCTTCTGCCATTCTGAAACATGGTGGCATAGGGCTTCCTTCTCAAAGCTGTCACTCACCTTTGCAACTGTGAGGCTGCAGGGGCCGGAATCATGTTGGTTCTTGTGATGTCACCATCTTTTCTGCTGCAGTTTTCTGAAATACTTGGCTTTTTTTTTGTTAGACTTTTCAGTGATCAGTCACTCCTCTATCCCATCTTTGCAGGCTACAACTGGAGCTTCTTTTATAGTCAAACTCACAGCATTTTGAATCATTCTGCTGGGCACCTTGCTCCCAATTCTCAATAGAAACCTGGCTAAAAACCTCCGACAGTAGTCATGTTATCACCTCAACACTGGATTGCCTTGAAATTATTTTGCAAGTTTAATTCACCCACTCCTTTAATATTAGTCTCAGATAAAGTCTCTGAACCAAGCAAAATTCAGACAAACTTTCTGGCAAGCCATAACACACAGTGTCTGGAATCCCAACAGCCAATTCACTCCTCTTCCAAGCAGAAACCTCCCAAACCTAGTCTTTACTAGCAGGATTTCTATCAGCCTTCCAGAGTTTTGACCTCTGACCAGAATTTACTTTCAAGTATAGCCTGAGCTTTGTTTTTACAGCCAGCATTTCCAAATCTTTCCTAACTTTTCCTCTTCCTAAAGCTAGCATCAAAGGCACCTAAACCACATGGTCAGATACAGGCACATCAAACATCCCACTTCTGGTACCAAATTCTGTGTAAGTAACTTTTCTTACTGTTCAGACAAAATAGCTGACACCAAAAACTAAAGGAAGAAAGGCTTATTTAGCATAGAGTTTGTATAGGTTTTACTCCATAACTGTCTCCAAGGCAAGGTGGCATGGCAGAGTGATATCAGAGAGCAGAAGCAGTTCATAGAAGGCAGAAGATAACAAACCAAGCAAGAGACATGACAAGCCTCTTTCTCTCTGTTACACTGTATCTCGGTTACCAGCACTACGGTAATACCAAATCCGTGGATTGATTTAACAAACACACACACTTAATCCTAGCGTTGTACCAGAAATCAATCATGAGATTCATTGACCTCTGAAAAAGTCCCATGCATGCCTGCACGTGGCTTGGAGGGGACATCTTGGCAAAAGCTGTAACACAGATAAATGCTTCAACTTCTACTTTGAACATTCATGTTTTATGCCACCTAGTTAAGATGATTACCCTGGGCTTCCTATCCACCTTGGAAGGTAGGTAGGAAGAATAATACCAACTGTAGCACAGGGCTATTTTAAACATTAGATGAGATAATGTACATATACTTGTTGCCTAGTAAGTGGGTGTACTTTTATCTGTGAATATCATTTAAATGTTTGTTTTCTGATTATTTTTTGGTGATTGTAATTTACTATTCAGGAAAAAAAATGCTGTCTTTCTCTGTCACTGTCCCTATTCTGTCTATGAGCATATATATGAAAATTAATATATTTATTTGATAAAAGATCTGTTTTAGTAAACAAATAATCAGAAACTATAAGGCACAGTTATAATTGACATGTAATTAAGTGAACTAAATATTTTACTGTTTGTATTTTGATATGTTGAAATTTTTAATTAAAATTGAAAACAAGTGAAATACATTAAATATTACATATGAGTTTGATGATTAGAACAATTTTATAATAAAATACTCAGGTCATATTGAAAACATCTCCTCTTGAATATCTATGTGACAGAGTTTTACATACACAAATAATTAAGAAGCAAATTAAAATATATGGAGATACACCAAGGTTTTATTAATTTATATCATTTTTAAATATTCACTTTATAAAGGTTATTGTTGCCCTAATGTTTAACAACATACACATTAAGTTTTAAATTTTTGCAAGACATAGGGTTAAATTTTTTTGTTGTTTTTGTTTTGTTTTGTTTTGTTTTTTGAGACAGGGTCTTGCTTTGTAGTTCAGGCTGGCTCTGAGCTCACTATGTAGCCCAGGCAAACCTCAAACTCAGCAATCCTCCTGTCTCTGCTTCCCAAGTGCTGGGATTACAGGCATGAGCCACCACGCCTGGCTAGGGTTAAATTGTTTTTGAGTAAGTCCACTCATGTAACATGTGCCTAAAAATAATATCGCAAAATGTTACAATCAAAATCATTATAGCATCCCATTTACTCTCCAAAATATCTCAGTGTAGTTGATATGATCACATCATAATCAGAGACCATATGAACTGCTCTGTGCCTGGCCCACATGTCCTGAATCACCAACTCATTAGGTCTTTGAGAGGCCCGTTATCAGCATGGTTTTTGCCATGAGGATGCTAAGGATCGGGAAGGTCCTGACCTGAGGTCACAGTATTCACTGGGTTTGTTTTCAAAGCCATGGCATCTAGACTTTTGTTAAAAGTAAAATTCGTTCATTATTACCAAGACCATTACCAAGACCATCTTTCAAAGACCCTCTGATACTAGGATGATGAATTGATTTTCAAAGTTAAACACTTCTTTAATTTCAGTTTAAATGAAGTGGGATTCACAGGAAAGAAAAGAATACATTCTGCATACTTCTACAAACATTTCACTAATCTAACAAATCTCATACTTTTAAAATAAATATTTGTAACATGGAACTTAAAATCCCTCGTGCATTAAAAGCAACTGCAGATAAGGAAAGTAGTGAAAGCTGTCAACATTTTAAAATTAATTTTGGTAATAAAATAGCGAACAAGTCACTAATTAGTAATTCTTTAAAAAAATCTTTGAGCAAATAGCATTAAAGTAAAAAAAGAGACTATAAATGTAAATGTTTTCTTGAAGGCGAAATACTAAATATATAAGGCTTGTCAAATGCTATTTTTACTTCTTTTTACTCTAATTCATCAGTCCTGTTTTAACTATGTAAAAAACTACATAAAAACCAGTGGGTTCCTCAGTTCATGAATGCTTTTTGTTTGAGAAGAATTAGGTCCACAGGCAAAAGCATGTGGCAAAATTTTGTGATTTATGTTGTTGTTGTTTTATACCTGAATTCTTTATTGGTACACTATGGATACACATCACGATCACACTTAATATTGAATATCTGCACCAGTATACGACATGACTTAATTCTCATTTTTTCATATTTCCCTACCAACACTACAACTCTCAGTCCCCTAGATACATATGCTTTCCTTTTTTTAACATCATAATTTTTCCTTCCCTGTGTTGCTTACCCCTTCCCTTTTCTCTTTACGATATTATACATTTTAGAACACATTTACATCTTCAGATTCTCATACCACAAAAAAGATATGGTTGCCTGGGCACCATAGTGAGCTCAGGGCCAGCCTGAACTACAAAGCGAGACCCTGTCTCCAAAAAGCAAAAAAAAAGAAAAAAAAAGGTATGGTATTTACATATCTGTGACCCATTTATTTCACTTAGGAGTATGTCTGTTTGGGTATAAATGACACAAACTTATTCATTATGGCAGAGTAATACTCCATTTTGTTTTAAAAAGCCACATCTTTATCTAGTCTTCAGTTGATGGGCATTTGGGTTGTTGCCAAAATTTAGCTATCATAAACTGAGCTGCTATGAATATGGGTGCACATATGTCACTGTGATATGAATCTTTTTAATACTTTCATGTATATTCCCAGCAGGGGACTATCAGGGTCAATCGGACACCTTATCCTACTTTTCTGAGGAATCTACAGAAAGGCTGCATCAGTCTACATTCCCACCAGCAGTGGAGAAGGGTTCCTTTCTCCCCACGGACTCGCCAGCATTTGTTGCTGGTTAATTTCACAATAGCAGCCTTTCTTTTTGGAGTGAAAGGAAATCTCAGTGTTGTATTCATTTGCATCTCTCAAATGATCAGTGATATTGAGCGTTTCTTCATATGCTTCTAGCTGGATGAAAGACCAATGCTCCAAAATCAATAGCCTTTGTATATACAAAAATCAGTGTGACTGAGAGAAACTGGGGAGTCAAGCCCTTTCATAATAGCATCCAAAAATAAAATATTTAGGAATCAATCTAATAAAGGAGGTGAAAGACCTCTACTCTGAAAAACTATAGCACTCTGAAAAAGGAGATAGAAGAGGATATCAGAAAATGGAAAGATATCCGTTATTCCTGAGTAGCAAGAACCAACATCATCAAAATGGCTATACATCCACAACTAGTATACAGATTCAATGCAATTCTGGTTGAAATCCCAACAGCATATTTCACAGATCTAGAGAAAATAACCCAAAAATTCAACTGGAACCATAAAAAAATCTAGAATAGCAAAAGCAGTTCTAGGCAAGAAGGATATGGAGGGAGGTATCAGGATCCCCAACTTGAAACTATACTACAAAGCCACTATAATAAAAACTGTATGGTACTGGCAAAGTAACAGACAGACCAATAGAATAGATTAGAAGATCTAGAAACAACTTCAGATACATTAAGCCACCTCATCTTTGACAACGAAGCCAAATATCCTCAGTTGAGGGAAGATAGCCTCTATAACAAATGGTGCTAGAAAACCTAGGCTTTAACCTGCCAAAGACAAAAGCTAACTATCTCTTTCACCATGCACTAAACTAATATCAAAGTGGATGAGAGCCCTATTTATTAAAACAGAAACACTAAACCTGCTCAAAACAGGGTAGGTAGAACTCTTGGAGACATTGGCAAAGGGAAAGACTTTATGAACAAAACTTCTGTAACATAGGAATTAGCAGAAGGAACCAACAAATAGGATCTCATCCTATTAAAAAGCTTCTGCACAGCAAAAGAAACTACCAGCAGAACAATAAGACAACTAACAAAATGGGAAAAAGTCTTGATCAGCTGTTTCTCAGACAAAGGGCCACTATCTTGAGTATATAAAGAGCTTTAAAAAAATCAGCCCTCCCAAATTTAAAGACCAAATTCAAAAATGTGCATCTGAAATGAACAGATCCTTTTTAGAAGAAGAAGTAAAAACGGCAAAGAAGCAAAATTTTGTTTTTGTTTGTGAGCTCTGTATTGGGTGAGGAATATAAGCATGGCCATCTTTCCCACACAAATAAAAATGAAGCTATCTTCCCAGAATCACGGAAGAAATTAAATCCATGAACTAAGGTACCACTGTCATATAGAAGGCACGCAAAATTTTCATGACAATATTGAACTAATTGCCCCAACAAGGCTCAATACTGTCTCTCAGAAACTTATCATACTCTAGGAGTTTAACAGTACCAGTGAAGAAACAGGTTTTCAATCAATTGATTGCATGTTATGGATTTGAGTCTTGAATCAAAGCAGTAAAGGAAGAATTGGCCAGGAACTCATATTTTCCAATTCAAGGTGATATGCTACTAAAAATTCTCTGAAGTGAAGATAGTGAGATTATTTAACTTAAAAGAGGTTGGAAATGAGATGTTGTACTATAGTAAATGACTTTAAACCTGTCAAGTTTGAGGTCAAAAATATTATAGTACAGGTCACATGTATTCCAAAGAAAAATGTTCTTTACAACTCCATGCTGAAATGCAAAAAATTTTAAAAGACTGTAAATTTGCATTTATTATACATATATAGAATGCATGATTTTAAACTTATTTTCAGGTAAAATCTAGAAATTATTAAGCAAAAATACAAAATATAAAGAATAAAAATGTTTCTCTTCAAATAATTGCAACATGGATACTGCTAAAAATATAAAAAATCAACAATAATCAATCAGAATCTTCAAAAATTGGCTTTGCAAAATGTTTGTAAGTTACCTTAAACATTATTGCTATGCTCAAGCATAGATATTTTTCACAGTAGTGGCAGAAGTATTTTATAAGAATATTTACTTTATGTTCAGAGCACCTAATATATCTTTCTCTGTTTGTGGAGGTAGATATATCTATGATATCCAAAGATTTTTCTTTAGGTTTGGTTTAAATTTTATGAAGTTTCAAGTGGAAAAGCTCTAGTAATTTCAAACAAACCTATAGGAATATCTAAATGCCTTTTGTTATGACAGTAATTGTGTGGTAAGATTTTTTAATTTGCTTTCATATTCCTTTTTCCAAGAACTCTCACTTAAGTTCCACTATAGGGCAATCAATCTTCTTATTGCCTAGCAAGGGGGTTGGCAAGATAGCGCTGAAGAAAAACAATAGAGACTTGTGTAATTTAATAGTACATGGGTGACTGGGAGGTCAGTACCCAGAGTGGGCAAAGACAAAGACAGTGTGAGCTACTCACTATTTATTGGATACACAAGGTAGTTGGAGGGTACATCACATAATTTAGGGGGAGTGGTAATTTTGTGTTGATGAAGATCTTACACTGAAAATGGCAGTAAGGAGAACATTCTTAAAATAGTAGGTGGGATACAGTATCACAGGAACACTGAGGCCCCAGTTTGTGAGCAGAGACAAAGTGGCATTATGTTTTGCAAACTATAGCTGGTTCCTGGGCAAGGTGACACTGGGCCTTAGATAGGAATGGTCTACTTTAATTATGAAATGGTTTTTCCCAAACATTTATGTAGATTGGCTTGCTTTCTTCAACTTGGATTATTCAATCAATATTTTCCAGCCATTTTCAATGGTATCTGAAAGTAGCAAAACAAAACACACAGAGTACTGACTTTGGAGTTTGCAGTATCACTTAGATATAATTTACCATAGACTATCACACTCCATTATGAGAACTGAAGACTGCAAATTTTATGGCTCAACATTAGTCATGTAACGGCATGACTTCAAACCTGTACACTTGATATATGCAATACTTAGGAGTCTGTTAGATCAGCTGCAACTTGCAGCTTATTTCCTATCCCTTCCTTTAAAAAAATAGAATATATATCTACACATAAATCTCAGCTCCATCACTTACTAACTACATGAATATGAACTTCTCATTTTCCTAATCTACACAAGTCAGGAAATGGTAAAATCTATATTATTATTAATATAATAATAATTTAATATTAATAATAATTGTGTTATTTTGAAGACTAACACTAGTTGGCACAAGGTATCACTCGAAAAGGAAATGCTTCATAAAAAAAAAAAAACCAGAATCTTACAAGCCATCTTAAACCTATATTTAGACAAGAGTGGAATTTTTTCTACCATGTGTTTCAAAGAAAATAAATACTTTAGGAAAGGCCATCATGTGGAGGAATACTAGTTCTATTTTTCTTTAAAATATTTTTTAAAAAGAGGCAAGTTTCACATGTAATATGATACTACTTCCAATAGCACAAGAGTAAGTTAAGCAGAGCTAGTTAACAAAGAATTAGCTTATTGGGAGTATAACAAGTTCTCTGTTATAGTAAGTATTCAAGTGGGAGGTCTGTAAGATTCTATTATCAAAAATGATATTGATGACACTGACATTCTTATACTTTTAGTTTTTATTCCTTACTGAAATATATACTTGAAACTAAGTTGATTGCTTCAAGGTAGGTTTTATAAGCTTATTTTTCCAGGAGAGTATTTCCATCCTAGCACTGAAAAGCAGTATAGTGATTCTGTTAGTCATACTATGGAAATTAACCGCTAAAACTCACAAACAAAATCCTTGTCAAGTTTCTCACTTTCACTGGAAAGGCAAAGCAACTTGTAAATGATTTTTTTTTTATTATTCTTTAACGTGTCAGGCACTGGGCTAGGCACTGGGGCTTCAAAATAAATAAAGTACCCTAAATCCTCGGAACTATGAGAAAGCTGTTCTCCCCACAGGGTTTGGCTCAATGCAAAAGTGCATGATTAAAGTTCTAGACAAAATTCTGCCCTTGGATAGAGCACGACCTGATGACACAGAATGAGGAAATACTTCTCCTTTCCTGCTCCATCTGTCTTAGTCACTTTCTAGTCACTGGGACAAAATATCATACACACAACTTAACGGAGAAGAGATGTATTTTGTCTCATGGTTTCAGTCTACAGCCAGTGGGCTTCATGGAAGAACCAAGACAGCAGAGGGGCACGGAAGAGGGAAAGGTTCTCAGACTGTGGCAGCCAGGAAACAGAAGAAAGAGGTTAGGGACAAGAATACACCTTTCCAGGTCACACACACAGTTATCTACATCCAGCAGGGATCCACCTCTTATTAGCCCATTCAGCTACTGAACTACCTCCTTCCACATACGTGAGGTTTTGGGGTGACACTCTAGATATAAACCACACATCATCCAACTGATTCCTATTTTAGCGTGACCTGTATAAAATGAAAACCTGCTCAGGTTGTTTCCTTATCTACCAGATATAAATTGCTGCACAGAACATTACACCAAGTTTAGTAATTTAAAAACAATAAAAAATAATTACAATTTTCAAGGGTCAGGAATCAGTAAATAGTCCATCTGGATGGTACTTGTTTAAGGTGTCTCAGGAAGTTTCAGTCAAGATATTGACCCGGGTTGCAAAGGTCTAAAGGACTGAAAGGAACTGGGTATGTTGTGACAAAGCAGAACAGCTCAGTGCTATAGCCAAGTATTCCAGCTCCATGTCACAGGCAAGTGTCATAGCTCTGAGGCACAGCCCAGTGTTACTGCTCAGTGTTACAGCTCTAAGTCATGGCTCCAGTCAAGAAACTGATAGTCACTAGAAGAGGTGGAGAAAAACCTGTATTATGTCAGCCAGGTCAGAGGAGTTCATCCTCTGAAGTCTGAGCGCCTGACTAGAAACAGCAGCCTCCTAATGGAGGTGTCTAGGAGTAGGCCAGTATGCTCACAGAACAGGAGAAGGGAATTAAAGAATGTTCCAGAAACACATGGCATGTGAGCATGAAGCAGAGGGGTAGAATTACAGAAAACTCTCATAAGGGGTGGACCTTAACAAACATTCCCAAGAGGGGTGGAGCTAACAGAATCTTCCTGAGAGGTCACGAAGTTCAGACACTCATAAAACATTTTGATACATTGGGCAGAGTCCAGAAGCACAAATTTATATTTCCAAGATGAAAGTTTCCATGGGAAAAAACGGAAGGAAAGCAAGGGCCTGTCTTATTGAATAGTATTTCTCTCAGAGGTGTCCCATTTCAAAATGGGCCGTGGTAGTATTTCCTTTCTAGGTAATTATTTTTATAAGGGAGCCTGAATGTCCTAAATGACAAAATGTATTTTAATTCACCTCAAGTGAGGGATCCACAGAGAGAAGAAGGAATCTACAGTCTCACATCTATTTTAGACATTGTTTATGATGTTTCCACCACATCCCATTTCTTAAGAATGAGTATCTAAATGCCAGGCATGGTGGCTCATGCCTGTAATCCCAGCACTCAGCAGGCAGAGGCAGGAGGATTGCTGTGAGTTTAAGGCTTGCCTGGGCTATGCAGTGAGTGAGCTTAGGCCAAGCCTGAACTACAAAGGAAGACCCTGCCTCCAAAAAAAAAAGAATGAGTATCTAAACACAGTTTACAATAAAGAGATGATGGTTAGACTGCTCCTGTCAAAAGAAGTATATCAGAGTTTGTGGTTATATTTTAAAGCCATGACATCTGCTGTGGGTTAGTATGTCCCCCCTAAATTGATATGTTGGAAATTTTAACCCTGATGTGGATATATTTGGGGATGGGACCTTTTACATGTGTTTTAGGTCATGAAGACTTACAATGCATTAATGAATAAAGTAATACCGTTCTCAGAGCAGTGGGCTCATTGCCACAAAAGTAGCTTCCTTATAAAGGATGGATTCAGCCTTATCCTGCTCGCTGGCCATGCTTTCACCTTTCCTTTCCCTCCTTCTACAGGGGCTGATGTAGCAGGAAGGTCTCCTCAGGTTCTAGCTGATCTTGAATACAAATTTCACAACCATGAGAAAAAGTTTCTGTCTATTATAATTTATTCAATCTGTTATATTTCATTTAAGCAACACAAAATTAACCAAGACAGTATCTTACTTAAAATCAATTAATGGCTTCTAATCTCTTACAAAATAAAATCTAAAAGCTCCCTATAATAAAACAATAGTCTAGTTTCTGGTTTATTCCCACAATTTTATCCCCAAAACCTCACCTTCTTCTACTCCTGTTGTCTTGAACTTATTTTCCAAATCTATGAAACTATTTAACACTTTTATACATTTAATGGACCTTCCTTCTTTGCCTGTCTGGCAGTCTCCACTCATTGTGATTCATTGCAAATATATCTGAAATGTAATAATTTCTCGACTCCTGGCCTGGTAGAAATCACCTTTCAAGGAAAGATAAAGTAAAAGAAGGTAGAGACAGAGAAAGGGAAAGAAGAGGGGAAGGTATCTGGTTAATCTTGATTGTCAAGTTGGAGTGATAAGGAGAATTCTAAAAAGATGACTGGATTGTGAAGGCTTTAACCTTATCACAGTGTTAACATACTGGGTTCATAGTTTAATGGGAGGAGGGGCTAATTTGGAGCTAGTTGGTCATGGGACACCAGGGACTTGATCTGACCTCTTCCTCTCTGGCCTCTTCCCCCATTCTCTGCTTGCTACCAAACACGAGAGCCACAGACTTCCTCTTCCAATTTTTTTCCACCATTAGGCTCTGCCTTTGAGCCAGCTTACTGTGGACTGAAAACCCTGAAAGTGAAAGGCAAAATAAATTTTCTTCCTTTAAATTGCATATGTCATGTAGCTTATGCAAAATCATACAACTAATACAAGAGGAAAGAAAGGCACAGATAGACAATTCCCGGATCTTCTCTTTGGCATGAACACCTGTAGATGCAAATGAGTTGTAGAAAGTAGGACAGCTTTTATAGAGTGGAATATTTCTATAGGAAACTTGGTGTGGGAATGTGATGAGGGGAAGGAATAAATATGATACAGAAAGAAAATAAAAGAGCATGTATAAAGGGGGGAGGAGGGGGAGTGGGTAGGAATATAGGTAAAAATGAGAATTAACTTGTGGCATATACTGGTACAAATTTCCCAATGTTATATGTGATTTTGAGATGTATATAAATTGTACCAATAAAGAATTCAATTTAAAAAAAAGAAAGGAAGGAAGGGAAAGAAGGAAAAAAGAAGATGTGTACATGAAAAGTAGAAGCTATAAGCAAAAGGAGACATTTCTTGAGTGTAATTCTGTAAGAAGAACAAGCAAGTTCTTTTAAGGCATCTAAGGGTTTGGGATGACCCGTTTATTTTGTACTCACAATGCCTAGCACAGCACTTAACGTGTTAATTAAAGAATAACAAGTCCCTTTTAGGTCATCTCACTTTCCAACAGAGGCAAGAAACTTCACAAGGTCTTTTGTGTGTATGTTTTAGAGGTTAATCTCAATTAGTTTAACTAAAACAGGGAACTGGAAGAACAAAAGCACCTCCTTTGTCCCAGAAATATTAACTCTCTTTCTTAGGAATATGAATTTTAAATAAAATGGGAAGCTTCTGAGGGAATATTTTCTCTCTGTTATATGACTCTCTCTAAATCTATTTACTGTACTTTATTGAAGCAGCTATTGACCTAAATCAAAGAAACAGAGTTTCTTGGTATAAATATCTTATTGTTGTGTTCATTGGTAAGAAAGCTTCTCTTAAGAGAAGGCTCTGAAGCCCAGACTTTAAGACCTCTTCAAGAAAGCATCTTGAGTAGCAAGTATGGATATATGCATTCATGGTGGGAGATGGATAGCAGGATTGTCCTTCTAAGTGAATACATACCCCCAGGAGCATTGCCTTTTCTCTTGAGTAGAAAAGAAATAAAAGTAGAATGCCCTCTGTGTTTTAGAAGCTCAAGGTTTTGAACCTGTCTCATAAAAAAGCAGAGAAAATGTAACTGTCTATATGGTGATGGATATTTTCAATACATCGTTCTATTTCTCTTATTTTCATTCTAACGCCTGTTTTTCTTAGTGTATCTTAATCCAAGTGTATCTTAATCCACTCACATCTAAACAAAGGCATTAGTATTATATTTGTTCTCAGGCTTTTTTACCTGTGTATAATTTCAAGTGCTGCCAAGTCTGACTGGCATCAGGACATTTTAAAAGATTCAGAACAAGAACAAGGAAAAATGTTGATATGTATAAGTAACTATACAGTCATAATGATGACCACACAATACCTAACAATAAAGCTTCACAATGTTTTTGAAAGTATTCATTATTTATATTTACTTGGCCAATAGCTAGTGTTCATTGCTTTATCAGAACTATTTATTGCCCAGAGAGCAAACTCATTTATATCTACAGAACATTTTTCCATGTTGAGTTAATATACAACATGTTTTTTGAGTTTCCCAGACAAGGTGTAAACATATTATCTGTTATACAAAGGCATATGCTAATCTACAGTCTCAAATTGTTCAGTATTCTCTGTGACAGGTCATTTTTCAAAGATGTAAGCAATGAGTGCTCAGATTGGCCAAAGTTAATTGGATATCTTGGTAAGAATGTGCTAGATCACTTACAAACAGCCTGAAATATGCAAGGAAGAAATGCTTTACCCTATGATATTGTACAGTTCTAGATTACAGATTGCCCCACAGGAGAATTCCTTATTTTGTACATTAAAGTTTATTTTCAGTTCCTTTATTAGATTAATTAAATTTAGACAGAACACTAAACTTGATGGAGGGAGCAGAAATGTTAGCATTTTATATATTTAACAATTCATTCATTCATACACTGAGTGCCTTCCACAGACAGGATATACTAGGCTAGTCATAGGAACACATTATGGAATAAAAATAGTGATTTCATTTCCTGAATTTTACCCTACAATACACCCTAAAATATAAAGCAATTTACATTAATCAAATAGTCATACTTTATTCTTGCATTTTTTAGAAGACATTTATCTGAGTACCAATGAATATTTTCTTCATACTAAATTCTATAGCCCACTGTTACTCCTCTTGCGAGATCCTCGTGAGAGAAGCTCTCAGTTCAGTGAGTGAAATGGTCTCTTCACCTCTTCCAATGTTCTGGAACAGTTTGTTTTGCATAGTTTAGTATTACATAAGTCTAATGTCTAATTCCATGTCTGCTGCACAGATAGGGTTCACGCCGATTATGCCTTATCCAGCCTTCTCCACTTGCTTGGTCCCATGTCCCGCTACTCTCCTTCTCACTCACACTGGCAACAACCGCATTCAGCTCTAGTAAAGCCCTATAACACTCTTGACCTTGAGATTCTGGTTCTGTGTAGGTTTGCCATTCAAATAGACAAAACTTCAAAGCAGGAAAAAAATCTTAAATATTTATTGAACTTATAGGAACTACTAAAGAATTTGATTGATGATCATTCATGGCAAAATGCAGAAACAATCTCTCTGTCTTCATACACACATGCTTCTTTGACTCTACAAGCCCACAAAGACCTATTTGTCTATAATTTCACTTTTCTATCATTAGAATTTCCCTCTTCCTATGCCCTACCCAGCCTACTTATGATTTGTCTGACTTCCTCTTTTCTTATACACCAGTAGGTGAAGTCTTTCCCTCTTTTCTTTTAACTTTGCTTTTAAAGTGAAAAACCAAACAAAGGAGACATTGGGTTTCTTCTTCCACTAACTTCTCTACCTAACAGCAGCCAAGAAACTCAATTTGCAATTCCCACATCCTTTGATTCTTTTCTCCCTTGGGAAAGCATGGAGAAGTCTGTGTTTGCTCATCTATTCATCTTTTTTCACCTCTGTCAATCTTACTCATAAAATCAAAGCTATATGATAGCACACTTTGTTCTTTTAACCTGGAAGTCATAGGCACTGTCTTCTCTTCATGATTCAGACTACACCCCATTCGAACATCAAATGGAACCTAATTGAGATCCTTTATTTCATTAAAAAAAGATTCCCAGGACTGGCAAAATTCTTGCCCGCTTACATAGCATTTAAAATCATTGTAGCCTTGTAGTTATGTAATCATGTGTTAATGTCCTCTCTTCCTTTTTTGGGAAGTAAGTCTACCAGCAGTCATAGCATATTTCATATGAGTGATTGGTTAAAGAAGAGTTCTACACCAAGACAGATTTAAGACTCCGATAAAGGAGAGTAACGCAAGTCAGACTGAAACAAAAGTTGGGAGAGTTTCTAACCACTATGCTAAGCTACTGGAAAAGCACTGGAGGGTATCAGGTAAGAAGAGGAAGCTGGCCAATATGATTAGGCCACCTGGGCATGCTAATTGGCACTTTTGGAAGTTGGCTCCAGCTCTCTCACAGAGAATGGAGATAGGGTTTTTATTTTTACCATGATTACATTTCAAAGGGATGGCCCCAAGGTCCTTGAGAAACTTTCCTGCAAGATGGAAGATTCACAGCTCAAAGGAACAGATAAAGAATTTACAATTACAAGTTTTCTAAAGCAAATGCCCTAAGGAAAGGGAAGTCTATAGTCAGGGGAGACAACCTTTCTCAGGTTTAGCCAAGCTGAAGAAAATGTTAAGACATCTAGAGAGCTGCCTTGGGTCAGGGGAAATTATCACTGTGTAACAAATACCTGACACTTAACCAACGCACCCTATAGGTTATGGTTCCACAAATGCCCTTAGATTAGGGATGTTAACAATATTTCCATGAGGATGATCTGCTAAAGAACTCAGGACAGGGCCACAACTATAAAATGGTTGTGTGTGTGTGTGTGTGTGTGTGTGTGTGTGTGTGTAGCATAAAAAAAGGACATTGAAAGACTTGAAAGACCTTGAAAGCAATCTGCTACTCTAGACCTCTCTCATTTTCCTTCCCCAATCTTTACAAACAAGAATTTACATACAGGAGGAATAACATTTTAAATTATCCTAGAAAATATCAATCCGTATACCTTATTCACAGGGTGAAAAAAGCCATAGAGCAAAGCAAAATGTACTATTATAGCAAGTGAATATTAAGGTGAGTGATGGGAGATGGAAATCTAACTATTTCTAGAGTCAAAACAGAAAGATGTTATTTAATCAAACAAATGTCAAAGGTCTTACTTTAATTGAATTAGAGAATCTGTAGCCAAGATCGGAGGCTGGGCTGTGCATATGATTTATAACCTCATGAAATGCTAATTACTCATTTGTTTTAAACTCAATAGGAGGTTTCCCAAGAGGTAATAGTTGTCTAAACTTGACTAACACACACGCCATGTGCAAGCCGGAACATTTCTGCCATACCACATAGCTAAGGCATTTAAAGATTCCTTTCACTAATTAGTACCAGCCCTGAAGGAATTTCCCTGGTGCAGTAGAAAGCTGATGTGGGTGGTCAAATCTCATTCTTATAAATAGCACAAGATGTACATTCTCATGAAGTGAAGCTGTTTCCACATCTTGTTGAAAAATCACTCTAATTCTCCCCTGTAACATGACCACCATTAAAGGTGACCCAGAGTGCCTATGGGGGCAGGTCTCAAGCACACATAGCTCCACCTCTGTACCATATGACTCCAATGACAGGCATTTGCCTCTGTTGCCGCAGCTCTAAACACAGAAGACAATAACATCGACCTTGCAGGAGCACTGGGAAGGTGAAAAGGTTACTCACACCAGTGCCTGGAATATACCGATCATCCAGACATTATTAACTTCTATCCTGGGTAAGGAATGCTCATACCAAATAAACCATTTCTCCTACTGCCAAACAATAAGCAGCAGATGTGGATTTACTTAGCAGAGCTGTCCTTTCTTGAAAATACTTTCTCATAAAAGCTCAATGCATGACACTTTGCCCAAAGATGGGATATCCTGTGTTCCCTTTGCTCTTTCTTCAACCCTTTTCAGGGAGTGTCTGGTTTCTTTTTCAGAAGATGTGATTACAAAGACCACTGGGTCCTTCATCTCACCCACAGGTTGTAGGAAACCAACCCTTACCCTAAAGGTGTCAGTGAGCTATCGCCTAATTTCTGCTCCCCATGGTGAATTCTCACTCCTATGAACACTATTATTTATTACTAGGTTGCATTGCATTGTTTAATCACGTCCTGGTCTTGAACTCCTTCAAAAGTGGCCTCGAGCGATCCAGCTCTCTGAATTTCCTGAACACTGGCACACAGCTCTTCAAGAAATGCTTGGGAAGGAGGTGTAGAAATAAAGGGAAATTCCCCTCTGCCTGCTGAAGTTTCTTATAAAAAGAATGAAATGACAAAGACTAACTAGGAGGGAAGACATTAAAATTTATTAATGTGCAAAAGGGTGAAAACACAGCAATGAGGAAAATCGCAGGTGTGTGACTACGTGCCTGCTGACCCTCAGTGACAAATCCTGTACTCTTCTCCAGGGGACAATAGGCACAGCAGGCTAGGGTGTCACCATGCGGATGCGAGCTTCCAGGTGCCACCCGCCCTGGGTAGTCTGTCTGGGTGAGGTGTCAGGCCTCTAGTCTTTTCTACCTAAGGAAACATCTCCGTAGAAAGGGAATATCAGGTAGAAATCCTTCTGTCCTCATCTCTATTTACTTTACCAGTGTAGACATGTGAGTTTGTAGACCTATGGATTTCAGAGCCATTCTTGTTACTACAGAGTCTACAGTTTCTATGACAAACCAATTAAAACCTAAAAAATGCATGTAGGGTCAGGTAGTTTATTCTCCTCCCCCAAGGACAAAGAAGAAAGGAGAATGACTGCGAAGCATCCTCTGCAAACTCTTGGCAGAGAAACATGTTCCTGTTTCTGACTCAGAATTTTGAGGGTTCTGACTTTCACCATAGTCAGGGACAGATAGAAATCTTAAGAAGAGGGGTAACGAAAATAAAAATTTTGAAGTCAGAAGTCACAGCAAAATTTTGACTGAATGTACATATACTAGCTATTGGGGGAGGAACCCAAATATTTCTGTAGCTTACTCAATCTTATTTGCTCATAAGGCAAAACATTATTTGCATAAATTTATGTGATCATGACATAAATATTTTTAATTTCGGGGTAGTAGTTTTCATTTTTCCCATTGATACTTGGCTATCATTGTTAATTTTTCTGTATTCATCAGCAATAGTCCCTCATATGTAGTAGTGTAAAATGAATGTTATGAATATTCTAATAGTTATAAAAAATAAATACAAATTTGTATTGTACATATTTTTGTCTTCATTTTATTTCAGCTAAAACTTTCTAAAACTCCAGGAATTATTAGTTAAATATTATTATTAAGTATGGAATTGAGGAATTCTAATATTTTTATTAATGCTGTGCTCCAGTGAAAAAGATTTCTACTAATGCCACTGCTGGGTCAAAAGATTTTTGAAAATTTGGTTTTAATAAATTCTAGCCAACTGCTTTTCCAAATTTTTGCAACATTTTTTCTATTGGTAACAACATATACAATTTTAACAATTTGCAATTTATGATGCTTTCAGCAAAAATATTAGAGCTCTTAGAATCTAACCAATTATTTTTTTACCTTTTGATTTTAAACTATTTTGTTTGTGATGTGAAAATTTACAGCTAAAATATTTTAATAAGCAGTGCTTTTTATCATTGCACTCTGCATTTTTTTCTCTTCTTTGGTGACTAATTTGGTTATTTTTTTTTTTTTTTAGACAATACCTTGTGACATAACCCAGGCTGGCTCAAACTCACGGAGATGCTCTTGCCTCAGTGTCCAGAGTGCTAAGATTAAATGTCACCATACCCAGTGGTGATTTAGTAGGAAATATCATTACCCTGATAGTGATTTTTCCCATCCCTATCCATTTTTCCAATATTTTGATTACCTTAATCTAGTATGATTTTAATTATTTTCTTTAATTATTTATTTGAAATATGTTCTTTGAAGTTAGCTTATGAGCTAATACAGAAAAATAAAGTCTTTGATGATAAAAATAAATCAAAATGCTTAAAATAACTTTGTGCACAGACACATATGATACTAATGAGAAACTTTTTATCCTAAGGTTTCCTTTTTTCTTTCCTAGGCCAGCCAGTTCATAAGGTCTTGTTTATTGTCTAGAATATGAGTAACGGGATATATGAAAAGAAAACGAGGAGCCAGCAGGAGATTTGGGACATGGCACAGAACCACACCTCTGTCCTCTCATTTTTTAACCTGAGCTTTATTGTTACTCCTCTCTCAGCCTTCTGCTCAATGCTGCAGGCTGAGTTCTATGGAAGGAAGGTCAGAGCAGCAAATCAAAATATAGAATGCTCTGTTACATTTAAATTTCAGAGAATCGATGGATACTGTCTTGAAATAAGTATGTCCCATATAACAAATGATATTCAACTTAATAGTAATATATAATCTGAGCTATGCTTAGAATAAAAATTCCTCATTTATTATCTCCAGTTCGAATGTAACTGCGTGTCTTGACCTTAGCAGGTAAGAGCATTCATTCTAAGGAGACATCATTACAGATAGCTGACGCAGGCTTTTCCTCACAGTAGGCACACAAGCACAGAGACATTATTCAGCAGCCCAGTGCCCACAATGGAAAACAGCACGTCTTCAGAAGACCCCAGACCCAGAGGGATGTGGAAAGCACCCTCTAGAATGAGGAGATTGGAGTCCTTTGACAATTGCCTCTAGCCCCAAAATGCCTAGAGGAGCTGAATGGTTTAGGGTGATTTCTCTACGAGCCTGAAAACTAGAGAGCTTAAGAGACAGCTGGCAGTCTTTCCGCAGGTACTTCAGCTACAGACCGTCGATGTGCATGGTTTTACACCTGAGACCAAGCTACAGAGAGGAGGAGCCAGTTGGAAACATGCCAATGGCAGGCACAACCTCACACTCCACCTGTGACCCTTCAGCTTTTATGAGCTAACAACAGAGCAGAACTAACCCTTTACCCGAGCCTCTGAAAATGTCAGCCAGCAAGGACTGAACACAGACAACAGACAAGTGATAGCCTAAATTTAAAATAGTGACAGAACTTATGAAAATTAGACTTCAGCACATTAACATTAACTCACGAGTTACTGTAATGCATTGCTATCAATTTAGTGGAAACTGTGCTATTGAAAACTAAATTATATGTGATGGAGTACTACCTTGTCATAAAGAAGGATAAATGTGACTTCCCTGTAGGAAAATGGGTGCATTTCAAGAACATAATAGTAAGTGAAATTAACTAAACACACAGCTTAAGTACAGTATGGTTTATCTTACATAAGGAACCCAAAATATAAAAAGAGTAAACATAAAACAGAGATAAGAGGAAATAATGCAATAGATATCTTGCAAATGGAAAAAGCACCAAGAAATAGAGAGAAGGAGAGAAAGGAGAAGGGAAGGGGATAAAAGGATATTGGGATGTGTTATGTGCTAACTCCCAACAAGGTATGTAATTAGTATGTGCGGTAACCATATACTTATAAAATAAAACAATTCAAAATTTTAAAAGAAAACTAACAGTGGAAGGTAAAATAGGAGAGGTACATTTCAAGATGGAGACAAAACATAGAGATAAGAGAATAGTGAGGAAAGGAATTTAACATAGAGTGTTAAAAGCATTTGAAAGATAAAAAGGATGGGGGTCCATGGATTATGTCACAGTAGATAATATTCCCGGCTTGACAACACTCTAAATCCACAAATTAAAAGATTTGGCTGAATTTCCCACTGAATTGTACACACAGTATACATTCATAACTATGTCACACTATAGCTTATGTAAAAAATAAAATAATAGGGCCGGAGGGTTAGCTCAGTGGTTCTGGCGCCTGCTTGGCAAGCGCAAGGTCCTGAGTTCCATCCCTGGTAACCACATACAATGCTGGGCATGGTGACTCACACCCACCAGCAATCAATACCACATACCACAGTGCTGGGTGTGGTGGCTCACACCTGTAATCCCAGCACTCAGGAGGCAGAGGCAGGAGGATTACTGAGTTCAAGGCTTGCCTGGGCTACCTAGTGAGCTCAGAGCCAGCCTGAACTACAAAGCGAGACCCTGTCTCTAAATAAATAAATAAATAAATAAATAAATAAATAAATAAATAAATAAATAAATAAATAAATAAATAAAACAATAGCACTGTCTCTAGACAATCTTATTTGTCTCTAGACATTTTATTTGCAGTACTGCAAGGAAGAAGACACTGGGTTTGCATGTTGGACAACAGACTGCTGAGAGGAAAGAGTTGAAGCTAACAGTAGACTGGCTGTGCATCCAGCAGTATGTAGGTCTTTCACCTGTGTAGATCTACGAGGCCATACGCTGGGCCTTTGGTGCAGCCTGAGACTGCCTGGGTCTGACCAGTGTGCTCAGAGGAGACAGGGTGTTCCACTAGAGCCCTTCACCTGAACCATTTTTAAACCTCAGGCTCAAACCAGAGAGTTGCCCGTATCTGCATGGGGGCTAATCTGCATGTTATTCCTGTTTAATGCTTGACCACAGCTCGCCCTATGATGCTGCCCACCTGGCTTTTGCTGCCATCCTCTGGGTGACAGGGAACTTACCAAACAGCAGACTATTCATAGCACATCCCTTCCCCCTGGCTCTGTGGAAGGAACCATTACCCAGGAGCTCTACTCTTGTCAAAGGCTGTGGGTTTCCTGAAACCTCCCGTGTGGCAGACGATCCAAGCACTCTCGCTCCCCAGTGCTTCCCAGCTCCTTAGGCTTCTCCTCGCCTGCACTGTGCCCAGCACTCTGACCCCGAGCTCTTTGGCTCTCTTCCCACATACCCCCTGGTCGCTTTCCATTTCCGACCTCCGGCTCTCTGGCCCCAGATTACATGAAGACCTCAGCCTCTGGCTCTCATTTCTACCCCTTAAAATACTTAAACCTAAGTGGTCATTTTTATGAAAGCGTTTTACTGTATGGCTGCAAGTTTTTAGGGTTTTCCAAAACATGAAAGTATGCTTGATTGCAGCTTCCATCAAAATGGGGATTTTAAGCGTTTTTACTTTGCATCAAATAAAGTACTTCAAGTCTAAAGAGAGTACGTGCGAGGGTCACACCTCCCATAATCACTCTAAAGGTGAGATGTAAGAACAGATAAGCATGGCTAATGCAAAAGCCCTGCCTGGTGGCTATCAGAAGATATAAAAAAGCCTGAATTCTAAAAATAGTGGGTAATTTCAAAGAATGTTGAGTTTACCATTTAAATTATGTAAACCTGAGACTTTCTCTGCTGCTCAGCAACTGAATCCTCTCACCACGCTGCACTGCCTGGTGCACTGACTCATAAATTAGGAACTAACGAGTTTATGTTGTTTCATGTATTTTATTTCTTGATTACTCTTTGTCCTTTACACCTTTATTTCCTTTGTGCTTAGACCTCAGGTTGAGGATGGAGGCAAGGATCTGGAATCTAAGATGGGAGTGTGCTTTCATCAGATGTCTGCACTGCTGTGCATCCCCTGACCTGTCTGCTCCCTTCAAATTGGATAAATGGGATTTCATAACTTTTAAAGTCACCACTGCACTCACTTCAATTCCTCACTGAGGAGTATCAAAATTAAAACTGATGCCTTTAAGATAATTCAAGTTTGGAGAGAAATGGTGGTTGGCTGGTTTCAAGTAGAGCCCAACACTTTTCATGTACTCCCATATATGGTTGGCTGGTTTCAAGTAGAGCCCAACACTTTTCATGTACTCCCGTATATGACACTGTACAAAATTGACCAAGAGAGCCAAAATAGACTATGTGGAACCAATACTTCTGGGGTGACTTGGAGACAACTTTAACATCAGCTATAAGTGCAGGAAAAAGAAAAAAAAAAAAAAAACAACCTCCAATGGCTCTTCCACTGCCATCTCTATGCTGCAAACCAGTACGTGTGAGAAGAAAATTTCCATGAATGCAAGTGGGTATAAAAGGATTCAGGTAAAGCATATATGATATTATAGTGAGAAAGAATATTTGCAAACTACATGGTACACAGTGGCAGAGAATTGACCACATAAAAGGAACTTAAAAGTGAGAACCATCAGAAGAATCAGCATGAAAGACGTCTTAGTTCCAGCATAGAATGAGATATGGAAGGAAGGATTTAACCCTTGGGAGATTAAACCATAATACAAAGGAGAAGTAAGAGGAACAAAGCAAGAATTATTAAAATATTCATATTAAAGTGACATATGTGCACCCATGTTCATAGCAGCTCAGTTCATGATAGATAAATCTGGGAAACAACCCAAATGCCCATCAGCTGGAGACTGGATAAATAAGCATTTTTGTTTTGTTTTGTTTTATTTTGTTTTTTTAAATAAAATGGAATATTGTTCTGTCATAAAGAATGATGAGTTTGAGTCATTTGTACTCAAATGGATGTGCCTTGAGGACATACTCATAAGTAAAATAAATAAGTCACAAATGGGCAAATACTGTATTTTTTTCTTGGACATAATAAAAAGAAAATGTAAATGAGTTTTAGAATTTATAACAGACTTTGTAAAATAGAAAATGTTCTAAGGTAAATGGGGGTGAGGGGTGAGGAGAAAGAAAAAATTGTGATGGTAAAAAAGGGGAAACAAAGCTTAAGTACATAGGGTTGTAGAGTGGGTAGGGTAATGGGAAAAAATGAGATTAAAGTCATGTCATATAATGGTACAAATCTTCAATGTTGACTATAATTACAGTGTATATATAAAGAGTTAGAACTCTTCAGCAAGGCTGTCTCCAGGCTAGGATAGGCTAAGTACTGCATAAGCTAAGACTTTTTATGACAAAATTAAAGAAGAAATCAAAACTAGACACAGTGGTACACACTTGTAATACAGCAAGAAAACAGCAAGTATGGGTACTAGCAACTTGTAGAGAGACCTCTCAAAATAAAAACAAAAACATAGGTCAGCAATACACCTCAGTAACACACATGTGCACGCACACACACACACATACACAAGTAATCAAACAATATACCTGTAAATAGTTATGTATGAAAAATGAAATGAAAGGGCTGGGATGCAGCTCAGTGATGCTGCTCCTGTCTGGAAAGCACAAAGTCCTGAGTTTGATCTCCACTAGCACAAAAACAAAACAAAAAACGAAGCAAAAACACAGAAAATTGAAGTGATATATAATTGAAAGTATAAATTTTGTCTATAATTACATATTAAAATTGTTTCTGTAATTATAATTATACAATTAAATATAAAATTGTGGTTTCTTTCACTATTCTAGTTTTTAAATAGAATAAAACTGCACATATTTATTGTGGACAACATAATGTTTTGAAGTACACACACACACTGCAGAATACTTAAAACTAACACATATCTTATCTTTCATAGTTGTCATCTCTGTGATAAGATCATTTAACATCTATCCTTAGCATTCTGCAAGCATACATTACAGTGACTATGTCACCATCCTATGCGACAGGCCTCTTGAGCTTACTGCTCCCAACTGAAATTTTATGTCCCTCGGCCAACATTTCCCCAGCTTCTACCAATGACCACTCTAGTCTCTAGGTCTAAGAGGTCGACTGTTCTCAAGTTCCATGTGGAAATTTGATCGCATTTTTCCAAGAAAGGAGAGCACATCATGAAGAAAAAGATAAAATGTTAGGGATAGATAAATCCAGACACGAGGCAAATAGATGTTCATTGTTCTATGCTTAGTCATTCAAGTCTTTCATAAGTTTAAAAGTATTCCTGAAGAAACATTGTCTTATTTACTTTTCCTCACTGCTGAGGCAAAATATCTGACACTCAAAGTGAGAGGAGAAAAGGTGTCTTTTAGCTCACACTTTGTAGAGGTTTCAGTCTGTAGACGGCTGACTCCAAGGCATGGTGGCATGGCAGAGGGCGTCACAGGGGAGGAACAGTTACTGGGGAGCAGACCGCAGCAGAACAGGGAACGAGCAGCAGCAACCAACCTGCATTATACTCACCCAGGCTACACCCTTCGGGTGGCACCAAAGCATTGCACACCCTAGATAAAGCCACCTCTGAAAAGCCGCCAGTGGAACCATGTGGCTTGGGGGAGCATTTAGCTACAAGCCACATTAAAATTCATTAATTTAAATGCAGAAAGGATTTTTAAAGTTTATCAGGGACTGACCTCCATTGGCCATGATGAGTTGAACGTAAGAAAACTTTTTATAGCTGAAATAAGCCATTAGCCATCCATACTTCTAATTAGCCTTTGATATGTACATTGTAAAGTGTTTTTCAGGCTCAGGGTCAACTGAGAATAAGATAGATAACAATAACATCAGATGTCAGGTGGTATTTGAGGTCTTGGATGATTGTAAAAGTTATAAATAAGTAAGCTTTGAAGATGACATTCCTCAGTGATGTCTTATTTACTCACTGCTTTGTTCAGTGCCAAGAGTGAGAGCTGAGAAGGATGGCACGGAGACCTATGGGAGGTGACACTTAACCTTCCTGACACTGGGACATGGATTCGGAGAAGCCCATGATGTTCAGCTCAGTGTCTTTATCTCAGAGATGCGTGACTATCCCCTCAGACATGTCTCTGTTGGTCCAAACTCCATTGGAAGAAGATGGTTCAGAGAAATCAGAACTCCATTCATTCATGTTCTTCAGTTCCATAAAACTGCCTCTGAATGTTACACTGGGCTTCTTTTTCCCCAGGTCCTGAGGACCAAGCTCAGGACCTTGCACTTAGGAGGCAGGCTCAGTGCCACCGAGCTGCATCCATTGCCTCCAAACAGGTTTACTGGCTCTCCCTTTTCTTTCTTTGTCTTCTAGTGTAAGACACTATGTAATATTATGTAGAATATTTTAAGATTGATTTTTATCAGTCATGTTTGAAGTACATGATACTTGTCATGAGAATCTGATGCTTGTACGTATCTCAATTCTTTCTCCACCTCCTGCCCTCCTGTCTCTCCATCCACCATTTCTTATTTTTCTTTTTTCGTTTTACAAAATACTGAATCAGAGATCATGGATGAAGCATTTTCAGGTTGCTAGCACAGCATGCAGCTGCCTCAGAGTGATGCAGGGAACACAGGCTGCCCATTCTCTTCACTGGAGGACAAAGCTTTCCCACCCTCTGAGATGCAAGCTTGGAGAGTCACGTTGAACAAGTAAATTCATGGAGTATTAAAATAAGAATTTTCTTTGATAACTATACTGAGATCAGCTAAGGCATGAAAACACCCAGACATACATTCCTTAATAACAAATGCTCAAACTGTTTTTCAGAAAATCCTTCAGAATCCACTGGCTAAGGTTTAAAATCAGCTTTTCAAGGATGGCTATGCACAAAAGAAGCCAGATGGCCCAGCTGTCTGTGACTTTTTAACTAGAAATACTCAAAATCTTCTCTACAGAATATACCACCCATTACAAAATAAACTGGGCTGCCGGGCATGGTGGCTCATGCCTGTAATCCCAGCACTCGAGAGGCAGAGGCAGGAGGATTGCTGACTTCAAGGCTTGCCTGGGCTATGTAGTGAGCTCAGGGCCAGCCTGAACTACAAAGTGAGAACCTGTCTCAAAAAAATAAATAAATAAATAACTTGGACTGGTAAAGTTGCATAAGATGCCCGCTTCAAAGAACCTCAAAACGCCTCCTTCTCACCATCCCACAAGCGCCTTTCCCCCCTCCCTTCTTATAAATTTCCGCCATACTAGCTGATCATCATGGAGGCTGAGTGGACCTTTTTGATCCTGTCCTTCATGCTATTTGACCTTGGAATACATTTCTTCCTTTTCACAAAAACCATTACCATAGTATTGGCTGCTATAAACCTCAGACAGTGAGTCCTTGTTGGGAACCAGTTTTACCTCGATTAATCAACTTCTGGTGATTACAGTGAAAATGGACAGACATAATACCCTATATAAACACATGGTTCAAACAGAAAGATTCCTTTTATAATTCTGCCAAGCTATGCTTTACAGCTATATTATTGTTATTTAGCAGTTCCTCTTATCTGATGTGTTTGAACTTAAAAGTAAGATTGATTTACATGACTCAGTTCATCTAATTTAAAAAACACTTTGGAAGTACATTTTAATGAATCTTGAAATAATGAAAGATTATTAGGTAGAAAATTGTTTTTTAACCCATTCTCATCTTGTTTGAGGGTTCCCAGAATTTAAATTTCTCATTGGTGAAGATCTGGCTGCTTGTCAAGATAGCTAATCATCAGGCAACTAAAGAGTTTGTAAATAATTTTTAAAAACAAGTAACATGTCTTAGGTCTTAATGCATACACTAGAAACAAGAATAATTCACAGTAATTCACAAAGCCTTCGGAATAGTTCAAACTGTTGATTATTTTGGAAAATAAAAAGGAAAAACAATGAGATAACTTGTGAGATGACACCTGAAAAGGTGATGCTTGACAAAGGTGCAGGTTCTGAGGTGACTGATGAGATAGTCATTGACAATTAGCAGTAAAGTTTATCTTCTATAAATGTATCAAGAAAATGCTTTAAAACCAGCTATACATTCAGTGAGAGGATGGTGCAGCTCATAGCATGCCTTGCATTTTAACATACGCATTTTCAAGAACTTTAAGGGGATAATTTTCCATCCCTGTATTTCTCAAATTGTACCAAAACATTTACTTGGCAAGAGTAAAGAGCACAACACAAACACAACAATAAGTGAGCAATACATTATAAACATTTTGATCAATAATATATTGTTAATAATTCTGTATTAATTTGTACACTATTGCTTTTTGTATTAAAACTCAGAGATTTGCTGAAATTAAAGAAAAAAAACTAAAGGCAAATCAAAGTATGTGAAGACATCTTTGGCACAAGTTCTAAACCACATAACCATCTCTAAAGCTATTTTAACAACATATTTGGTTAAACTAACATCTTACAAATAGAAAGTTCAGGATTAATGACCCCAAAGTCTTCAGTGAAGTACTGTCCTCATATGGAAGCAATGAGAATAAAATATATTCTCTCTGTAGCTTATCTCACACTTAAAAGCAATAGTTCTTGTTTTGATGTTCATGTGAGGGAACAGTAAAGGAATACTGAAATATGAAGACCTTGCATCTGTCTTTGTTTATTGGAAGAGCCACTGAAAATGTGAGTCACAGACCTTCAGCAATAGGGGTCAAAATGGATAAGGACTATGTTCTGTTGCTTTTTTCTAAAATCAAACACAACATTTGAGCCTGGGTCACATTTTGTCCCATGAGTTTTTCCTAACAAATGACTCATGTCAGCAGAGGTACTAAGGCCTCGTCTTTGGGTCGGATTCTCTCTAATGATTTTGTTGAGTCTTCAGTAGAGTACAGAACTGACCGGACTTGTCTGCCCACCTTCTTTCTTCTCTACCATACTTAGTCACATTTGTCTCGGCCTCAACAGCTCTTCTAACCTTCTCTGGATCCTTCCTGAGTTTCTCTCACAGATTTTCTTCCTAATAAAATCCTTAGACCCTTAATTCCATTTTGGCTTCTCCTAATTTACTAATACAAATGTTACCAGAAATGGTCAAAGGAAGTGCTGGTAAAGTGAGGATATAGGACCAGCTTACCTATCTCCCGGCAGATGCAAAAGATTTCATCTTGTTTTTTTAGTTTAGTTTTGTTTTACTTTGCTTTACCTGGAAGGACAGTGGCAGCACATTATACAAAATAACAGCATATTTATTAAAGATTTCACTGGTCATGTTCTGAGAAAACAGTCATAGAGGGTAATTTTCTACAACATGGATTAATGCAGATATTTGAAAATTATGAGGAAAATACTAACGAAGAGAACAGAACTATCCAATAACTGAAAATTTTTACTGAAGAAATGCACAGAAAATGAGAGACTGAGAGCTATTAGCCCTTCATGCCAAGAGTGGAGGCCAGAGGAGCTCTGGAGTAGCTTACAAAAAGCTCTTATCTCACATGAGGGAAGGGAGACATGTTTGAAAACCTAATTTCAGTGTTTCAGGAGTCCAGAGACATGCAGGTAGTCAAGCAAGGCGGATCTGCTGTGTGAAGTCGAGGACTTGGGAAGAGAAACCCAGAGCTCCAGCATGAGCGCAGGAACATAAGAGGGAAAGTCCTTTGAAAACACTTGCTCTGTGATCAGCCCTGAACTTGTAGACACATCCTCAGTGTGCTGGAAAATACTGAACAAATCTTCCCAGCAAGACAATATGCAATAAGGACTTCTCAAGAGCTGCCTCTTCTTCCACTCTACAGCTGGCCAGGCCAACAACACAGATTGAATGAGAAGCCTAACCCCGCTAAGGACCAGGGGGCCTGGCTGGGAACCAGAGGTGATGGCATGGAGGGTGGAAAAAAAGCTATTAATTGCAATGATTGTAATCAACCAGTCAATCAATACAGACCTTCTAAAGGGTGGCAGAGCCAAAGAAGTGCTACTGCAACTAGACTTCAAGGTGCTTGACTCTGAGGCTGGAATGTCAGATTGGATAAGCAGGGATTTGCTGATTTGCAGGCACTTTCTCATGACACAGGACCCTAAATGATGGAAAAATGTTGCTGCAGGAGTAGGTTTTGGAAGACTAGGAGAAAATGATGTCAGTCTAGCAGGGAAGTAGAAATGCTTCATTTGCCTTGGCAGAAGGTAATGGAAGGAATAACAATGCCAAGGAGAGTGATCTTGCGTGGACAGAGACATTAAGGAAAGTCAGAAGATGCAAAGATCATGTTTCCTAAGAAAATTACAGAATGCACCCACCAAAATCCACAGGGATGCATGGGCAAGCCGGCACCAGTATCACTACGTGCAGTAGCCAACCCTGCAAACTGCAGATCAGTTCCAAGATCAAGGGCTGTGGATCAGAACTCCAGGTTCATTATCATCCAGGAAGGTCACAGGCTCCCTGAAATAACTGAGGCCAGGTAGTACATCCTTGATCTCCAGAGTGGGGATTCCATTCAGTGGCACTGGTACATCTGCCCCACAAGCACAAGGTCATGAGTTTCATTCCAAGTACAGAACAAAACAAAACAAAACAAAATCCAACTTGATTTCCAGAATTTAAGAAGTCATCATTACTACAAGTACCTACAAAATTAGAGCTATAATCAAAGAAGTTAAGCTGCAGGGTATGGTGGCACTGATAACATGATAGACGGGTGCTAACAAGTGGCTTAGTACATATAATAGAGAAGAAGAAATGGAGAGAGGAGAAAGAGAAAGGGTGGAGGAGAAAGAAGAACAAGGGGGGAATAGAAAACAAAAGAATACAATAAAAAGCCATAGAGCCCATTTCAGTTACCAGATAGGAACCAAGATTAAAGACCCTGCAGGTCCCAAGGAGGGTGGACACAAGAACTTCATGACAAGTCCGTCCTCTTATAGTTTACCAGCTTTTGCACAAAGAGGTCTATTTACTTTGGGGAAAAGGGAGATAACCGAACATTTTTGAGAACTCACGGATGCAAGTATAGTTTGATCCTGGAGATGCACCCCACAGTTAGGCTCATTAGTACAAGGAGAGATGAAAGAGAAAGGAATTTAATGACTAATTAGTGGACCTGTAGGGGGAGAAATGGGTCAAAGGAGTGATATGGAAACTGCCGGTGGTCAATGGCCTGGCTGTCTGGTAAGGATCCCCAAGGCAAAAGATTAAGATCAGAAACTGTGTGGCTAATCCTCCAAGGATCCAGTACAGTTACTACTGTCTGCCTCATTTGTCTGGTGCCAAAAATGGAATTTCCTTAATCTCCCCTCCTCCTAAATGCTCTCATTTCAGGTGCGTGTTCACATTGTCTCACCTCTCAGCAATTCTAACAAAAGTACTTAATTTTGCCAGGTTTGATTCATCTCATCTTGCTCAGAAAAAGAAAGAACTCCAGGAAGAAGCCCACACCACAGCTGGATATGATTTTAATTCCTCCTAAGAAGAAAGCCATTAACACTTTAATCTGATTTCTACTAACTCATGAAAGCATCACAGCCTTTTCCCAGTGAAAACAACTGTATCATACACTTTGAATCAGAAGTTTGAAGCAATGCATTTGATATCGCTATTTAAAAATCAGTCACTTAACAGAAGAAAGACATGTTTGTCAGTGCTCACCCTCCATCACCTATTTTTTGATGTTGTAAGACAATACAGAATAAGGTGAGATGGGAAAAGATTTAAAGAAAAGCCAAATTAAAATTAAAGTTTCTACATCGAATGCATGTTTTTAAATACTTCTGTTATTTCTGGATTTTTCCGTTATCTTCAGAGGAAAAACAAAAACCTTCCATGAATGTACTTATGAAAACAGAGGAAGATGTCCCAGTGGAGCTGCGGAAACCACCACCATCACCTGCTCTCATCAAGAACAACTATTAGCAGGGAGTGAGTTGTCTACAGTCAGGGGGTAAAACAGATGCTTAGTAGAAGAGGCTCTTCTTCAAGAGTTAGAGAGGCATTTAAAGTATTGCACGCTGAGATGGATGACAAAATGAAATCTTCTCAGTTGACTCAGCTCCCCTGTACAATGTACCAGCATGGCTGACTCACTCTGTGCTAAGAGTGTGCTTGTCTTATTGATGGTGACAATTATGAGTAACAGATGTTAACGATTCTGAAAGATTGTTCTGTATTTAAGAAGAAGCTTATTTTCCTAAAAAGCTAAATACTCTACAGTGTTCTCACTGTAAAAGATAAAAAAAACAAACGTTGAAGAGAAAGGAAATGTACCAGGACAACAGTGGAGAGGCTCTGGTTTAACAAATAACTTGATGATTAACTCTGTCTGTCCGTAGCTTTGTAAGGCCACTATTGTTATTGGTAGAGGCACATTCAATTGGCAGTCCAGCCAAGGTTATCTAATAATAACTTTTATTATGATGGACACCTCCCATGTTTATGTTCTGGGTTAATTTGCTTTCTTAGACTGCTAGGAAGAAGTATCTTTGAAATTAAGTAGAGAAAAGAAGGAAATTAAGTAAAATTATCCCTCAATAGCTATTGACTTGTGATTTGAGTGACTCTGGTTTAAAAAAGGGCAGCTACAAAGCTTCGTGCTTCTCCAGATGCTATGGGACATGTGCTGACAACCACTTGAACCGAGGGCTTTCACCCAGCTCAGGCACATCCTGCCAGACTCACACAGGCCACACTTGTTTCCGAACGCTTTTCCTGACCCCCAGAGCCATATGCCAAGTTCTTATCTTTCCCATTGAGTGTCCTTTCTGCAATCACCATGAATACTTCCCACCTTGTATGGTAAGGATTTGTTTATATCCTTCTTTTCCAAAGAAAGGTAAAGCTCATGATCTATTTATCTCTTAATTTCTAATGCTTCCTTAAGAGATTGGTCAGAGTAGATAATCAAATGCACTCAAGAATCTAAACAAACAAACAAATGTATACTTACAGTTGTTTGCAGACATTCAAAGTGAAGACAGCAAGATATGCCATTCAGCATGTAAGATGTTTAAAGTTGGATAGAAAAACAAAATGAGAAGAAATTCATTTGTATTGCACTCAGTTAAATAGTGAACACAGAAGTCATGGGCACCTAATGAGTGCCAGGCACTGTTCTAGGTAGTGGAGACCCGGGAGAGGTAGACTCACAGTTCTATCTCTGATCTCAAGAAGCTTTCAGTTGAACATTAACTGCATTTGTTTTATATCAGATTATAATGGAGCAGAATAGCACGCCAACGACTTGCACTTTAGCCAATAAAAGAGCAAAAAAAAAAAAAAAAGACTATTATACACTAGTTTATCATCCCTGAGAAAACTAAATCATTGAGCAACATGTCCCTGACTCTGTAACTATGCCCAGACCAAGCTGTTCAGATAAGTATTATCCTATGAGTAACAGGAACTGGGCGACCTAGTGTCATATGTAGAAATAGATTTCTACCCATCTGCTAAGTTACCTGTTCCTTAGAAAACTCATCGTACATGAAACAAAGTTAGCAAATGATGTCCCTGATATGTGGTTTATTCAGTAAACTCTCTCCCAATGATAGCTGGGTATAGAAAGAGCACTGTGGAGCACTGTAACCCAGCGAACCAGACTGGATACTTTCAATTCTCTCTGGCTATTTCCCTTTCCACTCGATAGCCATTAACTGGTCCAGACCACCACCTCTGGATCCTGTCCTTTTGTGCCAGTAAGACTCAGTGATCCCTCCCCTTTCCTCACCATATCACACTCATCCTTCCCTCTCACAAATCACCATAGCAACCCTTTCCACGGCCTCAGCACGCTGGGCTGTGGAGCAGATGATGGACTTGTTCATTGAGTTTGATTCCATTTTGCTGATGTCATACACAAAGCCGTTTTATCTCTGCATGTCTCTAGCATGGAAACTACCAATTATATCTAGAAGGATGAGTAAATTTCTTGATTTATTTATGACTACAGCTTTATTTTTTTTCTTTTTTATGTTGAGTGCTTTGAACTCTGCTGAAAAACCTTGTCAACTGAAAATCCATTCAAAAAGAAAAAAGTTTGCAAATTTAATAAAAGTTTCCTGGGGAATATTATTTAATGTGTCCCAGGCACTGTGCTAGCAATCCAGCCTTAATAAGTAATAAAAAACATTTCAAAGTCGATAAATAGGTTTAGAGTAAAGAGAATACTTGAAATTGCACACTATGCTTTTCAACTGAGTTTGTACACTTCAGTTGGGCAGGGGAGTGCAAGCACCATAAGCCAGTGGTATGTAATTAGCCAAAGACATCTGGCTTGTTCTAAGAGAGAATTCCAATCTCATAGTCACTCGTAGGCAGAAGGAGCTTATAAATCACAGACAGAGAAACCCTCCGTGCCCTAAGGGTGGGAAGAAATGAGCACCCAGGTATGATTGTTAGTCTGGGAGAAGGAAACTCCAAAAAGGCATCTGTTATTGAAGAGGGAAAGGGATATGCATTTGATAACCTGTGACAGGTGTTTGTAAAAATCTTATATGTTAAAGGAATCGCAAAGTTCCTTGCAAACTGCCATAGACAGGTTGTAGGGCTTAGTTACAAAAACTGTAATAAAGGGGTTTTTAGTTCTTTTCATGCCTTTTTGCATCATCTTTATTGTAGATCATTTCCAATGCGTTGTGTTTTCATTACTGCTTTAAGTACTTTATTAATTCAATGACATTAACTCAAACCTAAAACTAAAAGTACAATTTTTATTAAAATTATACCTAAACTTGCTTTTAGAATTAGGTCTTCAGAAAGAGAGTACATTAATCATTTAACTTTATATTACATGCAATTGATTTTGAAGTGGACTATGGTTAATTTATCTAGTGTTGAACAACTGATCGGGTGAAAAACTGATTAGGACATCTAAGAGGAATATATACCATTGTGACATTTAAATAGACTTGGTTTGGTTATTATACAAACCAAACTTTTAAAAACCTAAACATGTTTAATTAAAATAAAGTAATTTTTGCAGAGCTATATTTGAACAGATAATACAGTAGAAGCAATTATCTATAATTATGCAGCTCCAATCACAGAATAATAGAGGTTTCAATGTCACTAAGCACAATAAGGATAATTACGCTTTCCATTATTCTGATTGACATGTAATTAGCAGCTTTAAAAAAATCTTCCTAAGGATATAGCTACCATACTTTCAGTAAAGACTTATGGTGTAAGCAACTGGATTAATTGTACTATAGTTAAACTGGCCTTTTCTGTTACAGTTTTATATCGCATACTCTCTTTTTTCAAAACCAGTGCCTACTTTGGCCTTTCAAACATTAGCAAAACCTCCATTACTATTACAAGTACAGTATGTCTAACAGTATGTTTTATGATTTGTCTTAGAAACTATATCTTGAGATACTGCCTGAACTCTATTTTTCTTCAATAAACCCATGGTTTATCTTTGTTTAATAATATTAATTTATTCAACATGGAGTATACCAGGACAATTTTATAGCTTAAATATATTTAAAGCTTTAAGGCTGTAATACTATTAATAAAATGGTTTTGTATTTCATTCTATATCCCCCATAGGAATATAAAGACATATGTAATGACAGGGTATACTGTTTTATTAAATTTCTCAGTTACCACTTGTACAGAAGTTCTAATGTTATATCATTAGTATATGCAAGTAAAGTTTACATACTATTATAAATAGATATAATTTATTTACAGATCCCTCAATATTGGGACATGCAGATATTCCCAATTATCTATTTCTACAAATAATTGTAATAAATTCTGGCTTCAGAAATAACAAATGTACAAATGAATGTAATAAAAATGTCATTTTATGTAGGTACCAAGACACTTCTTAAAAATTAAATGCATTATACACATTTTAAAACTAAAAAAGCAAAATAATTACATTATCTTAATGCATCTTTGTTTGACATTTCTATTTTATTTGCTCCAAATAAACGTTATATGTATTTTTCACTTTGCTTTCTTGACCTAATATTGTGTTAGAGGTTTCCCATTATTATGTGGCATTTAGTCTAAAACTCACAATGCAGTCTTATCAAATATTCTAAATATTACCCAATAATTTGATATCAAGTCATCTTCAAAGTTTCATATTATAATTCTACTGTATCACTACTATGTTAATCCAGTTCCTTATATTGTAAGTATTTATTGCAAAGAGTATCACTTGAATATATATTGATATCCCTTTATCTCAATAGTTCTTTAATCCTCTTCTGGGATTATAGTTTAAATAGTTAATGTACACACATAGATACGCACAATTCTTTTCTTGATTTCACAATATCTTCAATTTTTTTCAAATAAGTTATACTAGCTAATGTTTTGTTAACTATCTGTGTGGCAGTGAATATAATATCATTACATCTTAAAAAACCAAATCAGTTTTCTTAATTTTTATGTTAATATACATTTGTCAACTTAGTAGAGATTGGGTGTTTTCATATTAATACCAACCATGTTTATGAACTTGAGACTTAGACTATATTTGTCAAGCTATTAATATATTTTATAGATTATTCTGGAATATTTATATTAGAAAGATTGTAATATTATCATGTACAATGTAGTTATGTACTTGTCTTTTAATAACATACACTTTGTCCTTCTGTATTCATTTTTAATTTTAAAACATTTTATGTTGTACTTCTAACCTTAAAAATCAATTTGCAAAATTTCACCAAAAATCTGATTTTAATTGTCTTCAATATTATGTAATAAAATGTGATTTTTTTTTGCTTACAGTCTAAATTAAAAATGTAAATTGATTTTTCAACTTGTTTGCTTTTTTTCTCAATATTGAAGTGGAAAACAATATAAATTTTAAGTAAGAACTAGTATCTTTAGAAATAACAAAAACATCTTAAAATTTACTTTAAAATCCTTAAGCAAAATGATCTCCAAGACCTTTTGAAATTTTTTGACATTTTAGATGTATGTGTTGTCATTTCACTGCATGTTAATTCTTTGGTAAACAAGCAAATATTAGAAATTATTTTCATTACTGTGTAATACCCATACTATTGATAGACAAAAATAAGTCAAGAATGTAAAATATCTATCCTGATTCCTAACCCTTTGAGACGGATGGCTATCAATCTGTATTCTACTAAGAACAGAACGACCCTGCTTGGTTAAATTTACTTCACTTGTGGCTGTGAACAGGAACTGTACCTGTTTTCTTAATCAAGCCAGGGAGGTAAAGGCTGTAACATCCTATATAATGAGAAGTGCAACTGAGGTCAGGGGTCAAACATGGACAACGCCTTCTAGTTTGACCTTATTTGCAAACATGTATTTCTTATTTTATCTTTCTTGTTTTACCCTCATTCCGTGCCTCTGTGTGTTCTTTCTTGGATTCCTGTAACCTAATATGGGTTCATGTGTCAGCACTTTGGTTCCAAGCTTGAAGGTATTGGCAGGTAGAAAAACAGAATTGGTCTACTGGCTAGGACTAGGGAGTCCACCTTCAGAAGGAATTATGGTAGAGTTCTGAGTTAATTCCCATGGAAGGCTGTTACTGGAACATCAAGCCAAATCCCTTATTTTCTGTCTGAACTGCAGTAACTTGATCTCACTTGCTTTCTAAACAGTCTACCATGGGGTGATGCAGCCAAGAGAACAGAGTGCACCAGAAGAGAGGGTTGTGGGTGCCAGGCCCTGGGAACTCCAAATAATATCCAATATATACACCTCTTTTCTTCATCAATGCACTACCTCAGCCTTTCACCACAGTGATGAAAAGCTGGCTAACACAAGCCAAATCTGTCACATTATTTTCATTTATATATTAATAGTTGTGCATGTGTGTTTTCCATTTACTAATAAGTAATAAGAAAAAAGAAGTTTCTCTTTTTCACTGTACACGAAGAAACAGGCCAAAAGTAACAAATCCAAGTAAGTTTCCAAGAAATAAGCTCATTGATTTGCTGATGGATATATGAGGAACTGTCAGGTTTTTATTCTACAATGCATAAAATAAAAATTCTAGAACTTCTATTGGCAGATACAGGAAGGCAGACTAAATCTATACATAGATTTGAAAGATTTGTTGAGATAAAAATAATATAGTTTGAAAACTCTTGCTGTTTATTCTAGTTATTCTCTGAAGTGACATATAGGATTTATAGTGTTCTGTTTATCATTAAAAGTTCATAGGATTTGCTTGTGAAGAATTTGTCCTCCAAATACTGAGTTTTCTCAGAAAATAAAAGCACATTTTATCACAGTATACTCAGCATTTAATTTGAAAGAGGTTCGTAGACCTTAATGATAATAAAAATGAAAGTCTTTAAGAAGCAAGGCTATTCCATTAAACTCTTTGTTTACTGACAATTTGAATGAAACAGAAATAGGTATTTACAGTAAATCATCAATACAAAAGGGAAGGAACAATAGCTACTAAATATGTAACATTTTGAAAAAGACAAAATGTAGAAATCCTAAAAAATAAGTTTCAGCCATCTTCAAAAAGCATATAAATTTTGTAAGAGCAAAAGTGCATCTCAACATATACAATGAGGTGATATATTTATTTAGATTCCCCAAATGAGGCAAATTTCCTCCTCTAGTGGAAGATGTTGATAGTGGAGGCCATTGGTTAAGGAGAAGGGATTACAAAAACCCTCTATCCTTTTCACTCAATTTTTCAGTGAATCAGGAAATAATCTAAAAGTTAAGGCTGCCAATTTAGCAATAGAGAAAGACAGATTGCACTTTTTAAAGAGCAGAATTTAAATAGAATAATCAATGTGCATGCTAAAGAAATAAAGCAAATGTGCAAATGCAAAACAAGCTCAAAGCTAAATTAGAAATACTTCATCGAAACTGACCTTGACATTGATCCTCAGAGGTCAACAGTAAGTGAATGAACCTATTGAGAGCAAAGTGACACCGTAGAATCTTGGTTTAGTTTTAGGTTTAACAAAAGCATTTCAATTTTTATACTATATTTTATATTACCCACTCTACCAATCTCTTGCTAGTCAAAACACATTGTTTTATGAAACAGTTAAACACACATTAAGGTCCACATGGATCTGGAATGACTGGATTCTACCCTGGATTCATCTCCATTTTGAACTCTGCCAAAATATTTCAGTGGTTCACCTGCCTCCGCTTTGTCCCCCCATCATGAAGGTACTGTCTTGTGTGGCCACTTTTGTCCTTCTGCTGGAAATAACTTCCTGAACACAGATTGCCAACCTTTAGTGCTTGCTACAATCTGAGAAAATACAAGTTAAGTGTTGGGGACTGGGGTCAAAACTTCCAGGAAATTTCCTGAGAGAGGCTAGGTGTCTTTGCGCAATCCAGGATTTACAAGAAACTATTCAACTTAGAGAATTCGAGTTCAGGAAGGTTTCCTCTCAAAGTATAGTGTGGAATACACCGCAAAATAAAGCTGACAGTGAGGAATTCATTTAATTTAAATTCTATTTAACTTATAATAATGGCCACCATAGCAACTTCATTCACCATCTTTTATTCAAAAGACATTTGTCATTGCTTGCCTTCTAGTAGTTACAATTAAATGCTTATTCCTTATAATAGTACTTTTCTTTCTGACAATGACTAATTCCCTGCCTTCATCTCCACCTCAAAATTTGTTAAACTTATACCCCTATTAAGCTGCATCTAAGCCCATTACTAACTCTGAATACACATTTTTGTTATATTTTTCTTCTTCAGAAATGCCATAAAGGCCCAAGTTTAAGAGTTCACTGTGTCCATATTCCTTTATTTTTCACATGAGTTTTAATACAGAACACTATTTCTTCTGTCTGTTTTGTTCTTTATACTATTGCTATATTGCTATTTTCTCATTTTCACTTATTAATTTTTAAATAAATTACTCAGAAATTCTGAAAATCACTGGAGAAATTCTTTAGGATTATAAAAAGGACCCCACAGGAAGTGTTACAGTTTAGATGGATGGAAAATGTCCCTGAAAGGCCTCATACATACAAAGGACTTTTGGAAGGTCATTGAATTATCAGAGCAATATAGTTGATGTGCTGTAAGAAAAAGGAAACTTGTGAAAGGAACTGGGTTACTGGAGAGCTGGAAGGGTGTATTCCTTTCCCCAGCTCTTCACTTCTATCTTGTCCTCTGGGCCACCATGATGTATGAAGTTTTCCTCCTCCACTAAGGCAGATATGATGTAGGCAGCATTTCCTTTTACCTCTTTGCCATGCCATTCTGCTTTAGAGCTGGCCAATGGTAGACTAAACTATGAATTTGATTAATCCTCATTTCCTTTAAACTAGATGTTGGGTTTTGTGTCCTAGTGGTAAAAAAAAAAAATGACTAAGAAAGATTTCAGTATCAAAGAAATGGGGTTGTCACTATGACTATTTGACCATGTAGCATAGAAGCCTTTGGAACTGGTTTGTAGGAGTTTTGAAATGTCTGGAGTGGCCAGCTAGAGAAGCCCTAGAATCCTGTATGCAAGGATTGATGGGAGATTCTGGTCAAAGCTCAGAAGACCAGAACATTGAAAAAAAATACAGAAGGTAAAGATCAGGGTTGGGAGGATTCAGCTTGGAACAAGGACTGCCTTCATAATTGGACTCAAAACCGTGTGTTTTATGCTCTGGCAAAATTTATGACTACATTTTGCCCTTATCCTGATACTTTGATGGAATGAAGTTAAAGGAAAATATTTATTAATGTGGTGAAGGAAATTTTAAGTCAGCCTCACATTGAAAATCAAGAGAAAACCAAAGAGTTGAGTCATTTTTTGTTGTTGTTTTTCACTAGAGTGGAAACCCTTTTAAAGTTGAGATCTGTAAAATTTTAAGCAAGAAGAGCTTGCTTGCTGAAAAGATAAGCTTTAACAAAAAGCCAGGTACTTTGCATCAGGACACTAGGAAGGAGGCTTTGAGGGCATTCTGAAAACAAAAAGGATCCTATACTTTGCAGGCTCAAAGCTGCAAAAGTAAAAATGAATGAATGAATGAATGAATGAAATGAAATGAAACGAAACAAAATGAAACAAAACGAAACGAAATGAAACAAAACAAAACGAAATGAAATGAAACGAAACGAAACGAAATGAAATGAAATGAAATGAAATGAAATAAAGGTAAGAAATGAAAGCTGCAAAAATGAAAGACTTTGCTTTAAAAGAGCCCCACAGCACCTCACATAAGAGGCCACCTGGGAAACTGGTTCATAGGATTCTGTTCATAATGCTCATCTATCTAGGCACTCAAGAGTCCGCTGCAGCCATAACCTAAGGGGGCCCAGCCACTGCTAGATCTAGTAGCAAATCTTGTCATCTTCCATGAGGTGCTAGTTTTACAGTCATTCAAAATATGACTTATGGGGTCAGGGAGACTTCCCCCCCAAACTGAGAAGAGTGCTCTGTAGGCCAGATGCTGTATCCTTGAAAGAGTAGTGCATGAAGCTGTGACAGTAAAGCCAAAAGCTCAGTGCAGATCCCGGTAATATGCAACATCTGAGAAAAGCTATAGGCAGTATGGAAAACTACACACGAGAGAAGCCAAGAAGGAAGTAATGAGAAATGGCAGAGGGGCTGTGTAAGTCATTGGAAGTCCCATTTTTCTTTTGGGTCCTAGACACAGAGCTACAGGATTTAGTGTTTGCCATGCTCAGTTTTGGTCTTGCTTTGGTTCCACTGTTTTCTACCCCTATATTTTTCCCTTTCTGAATGGAAATGTTTACTTGTGTTCTTGTATGTCAGCAGGGTTTAACTTTCTTTTGATTTTCAAAAGGGCACAAAGCTAAGAGTTTGCCTTGAATGTCAAAGGAGACCTTTTACTTAGGCTTTCCAGCAGTGGTGAAACAGTTACAAATTTGGTGAGTCTTAGAGATATGGTAAATGCATAAAAATATGCACATGAGTCTCTTGGAGCTCAAGGGTTGAACATTAGGGTTTGGATTGAGACTCTTCCCCAAAGCCCTCATGCACTCACACATGGGACTTTGAAAAAGGACTGAAATACTAAGGCCATACAGCTGATGCAGTATTAAGAGGTGAGGCCTGGCAGGAGGAGGTGGGTAACCGGAAGTGTGACCTGAAGGTTGTACCACTTTCTCTGGCTGCCCTGCTTCCTTGCTGCCATGACACAGGCAGCATTTCCTTTTACCTCTTTGCCATGACACTTGGCCTTGGAGCTGGCCAGCTGTGTACTACTCTGTGAGCCCTAATAAATCTTCCCTCTTGAACTTGTGTCCTGGTACTGGGTATTGTGTCCTGGTGACAAATATAGTGACTAAGATAATGAGTTAACTGATTTTTTTTAATTTTTTAATTAGTCATGTGCCTTTCTCATTCATTAAGTAACAATGAATGGAAAGATGTCAGACAATAGAAGGAAAGGGGCATTTGGCCCACTCTTGCCTGAGGAAACGCAGGCTCTCCCAGTGATCATGTGCGAGACATCCCAGGCTCAGCACAGGTTGGCAGACCTTTCTTTTCCTTAAGGCTCTGGGACATACCCTTTTGGAGATATCCCAGAACCTTGGATAAACACATATACTGCTGAGTTCCTTTATTTTGCTCTTATCCTTGGAGTGAATATCCCTGTTTTTCATCATGTATTTGTATTCCTCAGTGTAAACGTTTGAATAAGATTTTTCAGTAATATTTTTGTCATGCTTAGATGAAACATTTTGAAAAGAATATGTTGATCTATTCCTAACTTCCTATTCTTTTTCAGAGAAAAGTGGTCTCTAAACCTAAATGACGGTCTATAAAAACAGTACTTCTATCTTAATTTGTACAAACAACTGTTTAATCTTTTAAGACTGACGTATAAAGCAGTCTTGGGAACATAATGCAGATTTATATTAGACGATACTCAGGAATTTTTCATACTGGGTAGTGGTTACTTTCAAAATGTTGAATCATGTAAGAAGAGGATAATAAACTCTTCCCAGGTGAAGTAGATGATACCTATACCAGAGATACATTTTATTTTCTCTAGCCTATTTGAAGCATAAAGAAGAGGTATAAAGCTTCAAAACATGATTATTGAATTGCTGACCATTGATGAATACAATGGGTAGGAAAGCATTTCTTCAACTTTTATTTGTTTGAAAATTTCGAATTTAAAGTAAAAAGAGCAATTTAAAAAATCATCAAAGTAGCTAAACACACAACAAAATGCATATTGATGTCTAGAAGAACTACAAAAAAATCAAAAATTAAACTATTGTCTTTGAAATGCTTTCTTAAGTGTTATAGACAGATGTTCCAAAACCATTTAGAATGAAGAAAAACTGCAATCAAGTGCTTCATAAAATTTAGCTATTCAAAGTTAAGACCCTAAGAAGCATCATAATAATGATAATGTGTAGAAGGAAATTACTGGGTCTCTAAAAATAAAGTGTCCTCTTCCTGTACAGACGTTCAGTATATTGAATGAAAACTGAAAAGTTCACTGAACAGGAGGACTATGGAATATTAGACCAAGAATGAACCTCACACATCACTGTAATGTCAGCTGGTTTCTTAGGATGTTCTTTTGAGTTACCAGAAAAGAGTCCTCAACTTTCAAAATAAATCAATTAACATTGCATTCTGTTTTCAGGTTAGATATGAATTGACATTTATTTTGGAGACTAGGCCCTTCCTTATAGCTTAGCCTTGAAAATTCCCTCTATGGAGCTCAAAGTAATCACAAACTTTATTTTAACCTGATCCAATTCCAAACCATGCAAGGCTGCTGCATTTATCGCCATAACTATTTCTATTATTCTGCCAATTATTTTTAAAGTGCTATTACAATATGAAAATGCTTTGGAACATAGTTAAGTTCCAAACAGACGCTACCATCTATACCAAATTTGAGCAGTATCTAATGTAGCAATGTTAAAATAAGGAGCTGGCAAATGTAGGTCAAATGTGATTCATCATCATACCACTTCTTTTGGTAAAGGAAATGTTCCAGAACAATGGGTAGGAAAGCACAACTACATGGATTTGCTTATGTGTGGACACCAGCTGCTTTCACGCTTCAGTAACACAGTTTCAGTAATAATGGAGACCACAGGGCTTAGAAAGGCCAATGTACACTGTTTAGTTTTTTATATAAAATAACCTACTAAAAAAACTCTGGTTTAAAGCCTGTTGGTCAGTAACATATCAGTGTAATACACTATTGTACCTCTAACTATGCTAATACAGAGGTAGAAATTCTTCCTAAGCTGTATAAAGAGGAGGAAAATATTGAAGTTTTTTTTTTTTTTTTTGAGACAGGGTCTCACTTTGTAGTTCAGGCTGGCTCTGAGCTCACTATGTAGTCCAGGCAAGCCTTGAATTCAGCAATCCTCCTGCCTCTGCCTCCCCAGTGCTGGGATTACAGGCGTGAGCCACCACGCCCAGCACTGTGGTATGTGGTATTGATTGCTGGTGGGTGTGAGTCTCCATGCCCAGCATTGTATGTGGTTACCGGGGATCAAACTCAGGACCTTGCGCTTGCAAGGCAGGCGCCAGAACCACTGAACTAACCCTCTGGCCCTTGACGTTTTTTCATAATGATGGTTCTATTAATATATTCTGTAGAAATATATTACTAGATTCTGTTTTATTAACAATTGTTTCACTAGCTACTTGACATGAATGATCATTCCCAGGAAAATTACTATTCCTTTATACATAATTATATCTAGAGAGAAAAATAAAACATCTGAGAACTGGGGATTTAGCTCAGTGGTACCACTGCCTGCCTTGAAAGCACAAGGTTGTGAGTTCAATCCCTGGAACTGTAAAAGGAGCCTGAAGTACCTACTGTTTCTGTGTATATAACCTGACATTTTACTTGCTTTTACATAGAAAACTTTATTCTGGATAAAGCACATTAAAATGTAATGGATGACTTATACTTAAAAAACATGTTTCATTGAAAAAAATAGGTATTTTAATATCTTGGAGCCACTCCAGTGAAAATAAATGATGAATGGATTTATTTATTTTCAGCCAGATTTCATAATTAGTAGTAATTTGATAATTTGATGGAAAGACTAAGATTTTTTTGGGGGGGTTCATTGCTGGGAATGAACTTCACAAATATTAGACAAATTCTGTTTTTTTTAATCTATTAAAGAAGAGCCCAACTGACCCACATCCACAGCCTACATTCTGCTTTTACAGATTAAAAAACAATTTTTGACAGAATCAAAACATAGTTGATTTTTCTTTTGCTCAATTAACAATGATAGAACAAATTCCACCGATATTTGTATATTTAAAAATATATATTTGTGTAAGGTAGGATTTTATCTACTGTTGTAAAAATCCTTAAACAAATTCAAAGTATAGTTTGCAAAGGACTACTTCTTAAAAATAATTATCTTAAGTAGTAAATCTAGACTAGCAATTTACTGAGTGGGCACATGCTTTAAATATATAAATTTTATTTAATATTATAGAATGAATACAATGTATAATGTATTTGTTTTCCCTTAGGCTGATGGTGATATTAAATGTGAACTATGAAATGTTTGTGTCAGCAGTTTTTGAGAAATAATTATAAATTACTCTTTAGGAATCATTATAATAAAAAATTAACAATCTAAAACTCAAGTTGAATCTTATAAAGTCTTCACTATATGGCAGAAATAGAATCAAAGGGAAAGGAGAATTTTGTCTGAAATATCGTTGTAGTTATAAATTTGCTAAAAGTTACTTGAAGGGTTTTTCAATGGTCAGTGTATTACTCTTTATCCTGCCACATCACCATCAACAAAACATTCAGTCACATTTCTCTAAGAACTGGCTAGACTGTTAGAGATTTTACTACAAAACAAAATAAAATAGTAGCAAATAAAATATTTCTAAGTTTTAAAAAGAAAAATGGGACTATTTTATGATAGTAATGATATAAAAATATTAATTGTATAATGCTAAGCTGTGTCACATGGGTACATATAGATGTTTAGTTGTTTTATATCTACTTTAAATTGCTGTGCAACTTACTCAGTTTTAGAAAATGCCATAAAAAGGCATTGTATGCATATGGTGAGGTTGTCAGTACTCTGAAGGTTTTTTCTTGTAGCCATTTGGGTTAAGACACTTCTCCATCAACTGGAGACTGGATAAAGAAGATTTTTTTACATAAAATGGAGTATTACTCTGCCATAAAGAATGACAAGTTTCATTCATTTATGTGCAAATGGATACACCTTGAGGACACACTAAGAAATGAAATAAATAGATGCCAGATATGTAAATACCATATCTTTTCTCTGGTATGAGAACCTGTAGATGTAAATGAGTTCTACAATGTATGATAGACTTTGTAAAATAGGACGTATTCAAAGGGAATGTGGTTGGGGAATGTAATGAGGGGAAAGAATAAATATGATTTGGAAAGAAAAAGAAATAGCATGTATATAAGGGGTGGGGGGTTGTGGGTGGGTAGGGATATGAGTAAAAATGAGAATTAACTTCTGCCATATACTGGTACAAATTCCCCAATGTTATGTGTGATTGTGACCTGTATATAAAATGTACCAATAAAGAATTCAATTAAAAAAAAAGATGCTTCCTCCACCAAAGTATTTGCCATCACTGCTAGGAAGCTATGAAGTTGACTGGATTTACAGTTCCCATTCCTTCCCTCCCCATCTTTCTCCTGACAGTGCTAATGAGCTGTCAGATGGCTGGAAAGGAACAGTTAAATCCTGGCAGCTGGACTATGAAGTGGGGAACACAGAATTAAACACTATTATATTCTCATGCTTTTATTAATTGAGAAGTAAATGTAATGAGCTTTTGCTTTATTTGAAACCTCCTCTGTTTTTATCTGGGTGCTAAAGCATCATATATTTGGCACAGAAAAAATAACTGGCATAACAGAAGTCTGTTGACACTTTAGCTGTCTAAACACAACCCATTAATCTTGGCATTTACCTGAAAAGGCTGCATTAGAAGGACAATTTGTTGATTGGTTTCAGAAATCTTCATTAAAGAACTGTCAACACAATCTCATTTCTGTCATCAAAAGTAGACTATCTTTAAGCCCTAACTACACTTTTTTGGCAAAGTTTGGTAGTCAGATGCCAAGTCTACATCTGATCCCTGCAAATGCAAAATTAGCATGGAATAGGCTGCTTCTATGTTATATTCAAATGATTTTTGACCAGCAGAGTATAATCTTTTCCAAAGAGAGGTTAAAAAACACTAAGTAAGGAGCTAAAAACTAAGATTTAATTTAAAATAAAAAGAACTTTAACAACAAGGTTTGTTGATAGGGTATTTAGAATGATACTTCATTTAGTTCTAGAAATTAACTTTGAGTTTATTTACTCATAAAAATAAGTAAATAAAATTAAAACTAAAACAACCAAATTTCAAAAAATATATAATAAAGCTATTTCTTGAAAAGTTGTGGGCAGAATCACAGCCTTATAATAGAGTATATGGACTTCTATTTTGTAAATTCATGGTTGAGAGGCTCTTGATAGCAGCAGTAACTTCAGGGAAAATCAAATCCAAAACTATGCCCCTGAAGCTCTCTGAGATGAACTAAGAAGGATAAAAATAGTCTACTCTCATGAATAATCTGAAAATGGCTAGATCAGAAATGAGTAGATCTCAAATTAATTTCTTAAGGTCTTTATTGTCTGGGGTGCAGGGCTGTTACTAAGTAGAGATTGTTGGTCATTTGTCAACACGTTCACTAAGCCACTGTTTCATCCTCCAGAGTGTTACTATAATATATACACCTCACTGAGCACAAAGAACATCCATACAGTAGGTTAGAGTATATTGTAAAAGTCTATACTCTTACTATTAGGCACTGTTGTTATCAAATGTTAAGAAAGTAGCCTGAATATTCGACATTTGCCTCCTGCTTAGAATCACATTTCCAAAGGTTAACATTTTAAATTTACCATCCCAACAAAGTCTTTACTAAATCTGATGAAATGCTTGGAGTTCAGCATGCTTAGCTAGAAGAATAAAAATCTCCACAGAACAGAAATGGGGGCGCAGGGAAATGGGGAAAAAATGAGAATTAAGTTTTGTCAGTTAGTGGTACAAACTCTCAGTGTCGATTGTGATCATAATGCGTATATAAAATGTATCGGTAAAATCAAGTAAAAAAATCTCCACCCATGTACCTCTTGGAAGCCTCTGAAATAGTCACACACACACCCTATTGTTTAACTTTGTAAACTTTGTTAAGTTCACTGCAGAACTGCCAGCATTCTGCAGCTTTTTATACAACTGAGGTATGGAGCCTCTGAATGCTCTAGGCCCCCTGTTAAAGAGGATTGTTTTATTTGCTTCTCTATTATAGGTGGATATCTGTGAGCTGCACTAGTCAATGAGATATGCGAGCTTGTAAGCAACAGAATTTTTGAGCCTAACCAAAGAGATGATAGTAAATATAACTCTGCCCCTAATTTATGAACACTCTGTAAGGCAGGAATAAAGGCCTGGCCTCAGCAGAGCCGATCACCAGCCTCTTTGCAGAAATATTCCAAACTAGCTGGGCGTGGTGGCTCACGCCTGTAATCCCAGCACTCAGGAGGCAGAGACAGGAGGATTGCTGAGTTCAAGACTTGCCTGGGCTACATAGTGAGCTCAGAGCCAGCCTGAACTACAAAGCGAGACCCCATCTCAAAAAAAAAAAAAAAAATTCCAGACTGGTCCACCAGCATTAGAATAAAGCTACACACTTCACCTCTAGAAAAAAAAAAAGAATTTGAATGTTGAAGGCTCCTCTGCTATTAAAAGACTAAAAAAACTGTGTCTGAAAATGGGAAATTAGAAAATCATGAAGACCTTTACAGCTCAGTATTATGAAAGTTTTAGAGATTTGTTCTTGTACATGCCTAGAACAATCTTCTTGATTTATGAATTTAAGTGTAAAAATTTAGCTACTTTGAATTAACTTCTTAGACTGAAAAACGGGAACTCATTAAGCTCAATTTTCCTCTTGATCCAGAAATGCCTGTGCTACCTCATTGAAAGAGAAGTATTTGACCCTTTGCTGGCCATGGCTAGAGCTTTCTTGGGACATTTTAATATGTTTCAAGTTGTACTACTCATTGTTCCAAAATCCAGACTTCCACTGATGATAACACAACACTGGTTTTTCTTACTCCTGTATAACAACTACTTAAATATGTAAGGTCAGTCTCTATTTCATAAAGCCAGTCCACACATTCCATGAACCAAAGTGCCTTCTCTTTTCTGTTCCCCAGGGTTAGGTCAAGAATATCTTCAGAAAAATTCTCATAAATGTGGAAGGTGGTTTGATCATGGAGGCCTCACACACATTGGTGGATTCACTCATTGATGAATTCATAGCTCTATGTACCGTGAGGACTTGGGCCCTGACAGAAAGGAGCAGGTCACAGGGGGCAAGACCTAGAAGGCATAAATACCTCCCTGGCTTTTCATTTGTCGTTCTGCTTCCCTGATCTAAGCAGCTATCCTCTGTCTGGGCTTTGCCACTGTGCCATTCCTGCTTTGGAGTCAGCAGGCTAGGAATGAAATGTTTAAAAACCATGAGCCCAACCATGAGCTTCACTTCTCCTTTGACTTTTTGGTGTTATGTCTTTTTTCCAACAATAACAAAATGATTAAAATAGAGGGACACATGCTAGATACACAGTTTTCCTCTTTACGTATGTTACTGCCACTTTTTTTTCCCCCGGTGGCATCAAAGATCGAACTCACACCCTTGTGTTTGCATGATAGGCGCCAAACCACTCGAGCTAAATCCCAGCCCAACCATTAGATTTTTTAACTCTTATCAAGGAATGCCTTCACTACATTTTCTCTGAGAAGGTGTTTGTTTGTTGTTGTTGTTGTTGTTTGGTTTAGTTTGGTTGTTTTGGGGGGATTTTTTTTTTAGTGTTCACTTGTTTTTTGAGACAAGGTCTTGCTTTGTAGTTCAGGCTGGCCCTGACTCATTATGGAGCTCAGCCTAGCCTCAAACTCACAGCAATATTCCTGCTTTTGCCTCCCAAGTATTGGGATTACAGACGTGAGCCACCATCCCCAGCATTGTGATATGTGGTACCCAAGACCAAACTTGGAACCTTGAACTTGCCAGACAGACACTGGAACCACTGAGCTAAATCCTCCGTCCCTGAGAAGCTGCTGTTTTGAATGTATTTTTATACATTAAACATCTCATATTAGTCCCTGGTAAACTGACTCTAGATTATAAGAGTCTGATTCTTGGCCACAACTAATTAGATAAGGTCCCATATCTACCACCTACCCACTAAATTGACCATTAAATTTAATTGGCATATCTCGTTAGCAACATATACCAAAAAGAAGGGTAGGTCTGATAAGCCCATTTTTCCCAGGAATTAAAACGCAAAGTTTAGCTCAAACTGTGAAATATATACAGACAGCAACATACAACTTATAGGTGGTATGTGGGTGATTTAAATGAAAGAATGTTAAATGCGCCCATACATGAGTAAAAACTAGGACTTTAAACTCAGTTTTTTTGGCTATGATTAGTGATTGTTTAGAGCATGTTAAACAAATTAAGGAATTAATTCAAATTTGATTTAAATAAAAAATATTAAATAAAAAAAATGAGAAAATGAATTATTGGAATATACTTAAAGAAGAGTTGCCTTGAAATCAATTTTTATTACAAAATACAGGTAGCCACTCTTCATAAGAATATAATAATAAGGGGCTGGGTTAGCTCAGTGGTTCCGGCACCTGCCTCACAAGTGCAAGGTCCTGAGTTCGATCCCCGGTAACCACATACAATGCTGGGTGTGGAGACTCACACCCACCAGCAATCAATACCACATACCACAGTGCCAGGCGTGGAGGCTCACGCCTGTAATCCCAACACTCAGAAGGCAAAGACAGGCAGATTGCTGAGTTCGAGGCTTGCCTGGGCTACATAGTGAGCTCAGAGCCAGGCTGAAGTACAAAGCGAGACCCTGTCTCAAAAAAAAACAAAAACAAAAAACAAAAAACAAGAATATAATAATAAGGGGGTATAAGATTTACAGAAAAAAATAAAAGAAATTAACAATTTTTTATCATTTCTCGGCCTTTTGGCTAAGATCAAGTGTAGAAATTAACAATTTTCAGTACACACTTACTATGGCATAAATGTCCATTATGTATAAATCAGTGACTGCAAAGACCTTCCTATTAAAGCAGAAATATTAATTCCACTTCTGTGTTCCTATGGTTTTTTTATAATTCTTTCCTAATCACATCTATTTCATCAATTTTCCAGGAGTACATGGATATATGTACAGTGTATTCTAGGTCTGCTAGGTTTTTATTGTTTTTTGTTTGTTTGTTTTTTGAGACAAGATCTCACTTTATAGTTCAGGTTGGCCCTGAACTCACTCTGCAGCCCAGGCAAGCCTTGCACTCACAGCAATCCTCTTGCCTCTGCCTCCCAAGTGCTGGGATGACAAGGGTGAGCCACCACATTCACCTTGTGGTATGTGGTTACTGGGGATCAAACAGACCTTGCCCTTGTGAGGCAGACACCATAACCACCAAGCTAAATCCCTGGCCCTATGTTTGCTGGTTTTGTTTTATAACCAAACAAAAGTTTGCAGTTGAAATACTATTACTACAACAAGATGATTTCTCCATACAAAGGAGATAGGTAAAGATGAAAATAGAACTATCGTAAGACTTGAAATCTTATATTTCTAAGGTAAAGAAATACAGAAAAAAGAAGCTCAATAAGGCTTACAGCAAAGCAAAAATGGGTTTGAAATCTGGGACTTCGATGTGCTATCTAGGTAGAGTACATCAAATGATTCGCCACGTGAATCTCAGCTTTCTTGTCTGTGAAATGGAGACCTGCAGGTAAAGTTCCAGGAATAAAATAGACACAACCAGTAATTACCATCAGCACTGTTTTAGTGTTGCTTCTTAATTTAGAAGGGAAATGATGGCAGCTTTTGAGAGTAAAATTTCATCTAAGTCATAACATCATTATTGTTTTCATGAGTATTACTTCAATGAATAATCAACACGATAAAAACATGGTATCAGTGGCAATCTGTTTGCTGAAGTTCATAAGTGATCAAAAAGGTACAGAGAATTAATGAAAACACATTTGGGTCCTCTACCATACAGTTTCCCATATTACCAATAATTATAATTTGGATTCTTCTCAGTTCATTAATATTGGGGTTCTAAAGTCTATTACATTTATCTGAAAAAGATTATTTTAATCAGTTGATACCTCCTTAACAAAAGTTATTCCAATTAAAATGAGACTAATCAGAACTTTTAAAAAATCTAATTGATAGGAATTCACTGTTACAAACTCATTATATGAGATTATAAGATTCAAAACACCTAAAGCAATCTTTATGGTATTACATGAAGTTGTACTGGTTTTATTTCTCTGAAATTAAGTTCAAGTAGCCTCGGATCCAATATAAATTTATTAGCTGTTTATCTGGTAATTTTACCATTGATATTCACCTATATGCAATTTTAGGAATGTAAAAGCAAAGAAATCATTTATATTAAAATGTTTTGAAAGAAGAAAACTATGCAACAGTGAAATTTTAATTTGTACTTTCTAACAGACTAATGGACCAGGAAGATTTGATAAGAGGATGATGGGAATACAGTATATGGCTTTTATAGAATGTAAGCAGAACTACGGTTTTTAAACATTTCTTTCTAAGCAGTTGTCAGTATGGTAGCCAAGTTGTGTGTTGCTCCACAGAGCAGGAGTGGGAAATGAATGTGCAATTTCAAAAGAATCTAATACAGTTACAAAACCCTTGGTGAATCATTGACATCCGGAAAGGCATTTAAAAACCCAGTCGTGGTCTTTTAAAAAATCAAATTCCATTAAAGGGAAACCCTGAGACAAATCAAAAAACTCAGTCACAAAGGTAAAGTAAGATTGAAAAGGTCGATACTTCACAGCCCTGTGTGCTCAGCTCTCAATGATTTGTTTTAGGGACAGCAACTCTGGCATCAGGAAATTGAAAGTCAGATACTTCTGCAAACACTGTTCCTCACTGTGTGCATTTAACAGGTTACTGTAGCTGCACAACCAGAGGCCTTGCCTGCGGATGGATGACCACTCTCGCAGTGCAGGAGACTGACTACCACTGCTTCCGGACATAAAGAAGCTAACCCTATAACACAATTGTGAAGGCAAATATCCGACCCTCCTCTCTGCTCCCGTGCTTAAAATCCTGAGTGGTCTCCTCTCTCACACAAAATGAAGCTCGAGTCCTTCCGGTGAGTCACAAGGCCACACGCGCACTCTCATGGTCTCCTCTCTGAGCTTCTCTCGGTGACTCTCCCTGCTCCTCTGCTCCAGCTGCCGCAGCTTTCCAGTCCTGGTCCCCAGGCTGGCTTGTGCGTTAGTGCCTTCCCAGTCTTCTCCGTGCATCTGCAAAGCTCTTACCCCGTATAGCCACGTGGATAGGTCCCTTGCTTCGTGATTCTACTCAAAGAGACCTTAAATGGTTTGGCTTTCCTTGATCACCTCAGTAAATCATAAATCAGTAAATCACCCTGTTACCCTTCCTCTCTCTGCTTTACCTCTTTCCCAAGACAAGGACAACTTCGAATGTTCTCTACATTTGATCTCTTTTGTTTCTTGAATGTCTTCCCTTGTTAAGGTGAAAACTATCACTCCATGAACGCTGAGAGAGCAATCCATAACACACCAAACGCTCAACACATATTTGTTGAATAACTGAATAACTGAGGAATGAAAAGCAAGCATAAAACTACTAATCTATGTTTTAACCTCAGCTCTTAATGTACGAAAGGATGAGTGCCAGCTTTATAAAAGTTTCAAGGATTTTGAATTAGATATGGATTCTTTAAAATGTATATGATCCAATAAAAAATGGACCATTTCTATAAATAATATTAACAAAGTATAGACGATAGTGAGCTCTTGAAATGAACTGTTATAAATTAAGTGAAGAAATCAGGAAAAATAAAAGAAAGAAGATGGGAAACTTCTATATATACTATAATAAGAAACCTTTCTAATTTCTTCTCCTAAACTTTTTTCCATTAGAGTTTCTGTAAGAAGCACATGTATTTATCAGGTATGTCTCACATTTTCAGTTCACGTCTTTCTTTTGTTTTCATTTGGCTACTTTAAGTATTTTTGTTCCACTTTCCATTTTTATCCCACTATTACTTCTTTCTCTGTGCCTATTTCTTCCCGATTACCATGTCTCAGAAAGCATGGTTTTTCATCTGCCTTGTGAAAAATACATTAAAGGCCTCTACCTAAACAATGTTTAGGAAGAAACCATAGTGTGTTCCATCCACTCCCCAGAAACTGTACCTCGGGATTCTGGAGGAGAAGTAGAGGAAGTAGAGAAGTAGAGGAAGTAGAGAAGTATGCAGAAGGAGGAGAAGGGGCTGGCTCCAGTGGGATGTTAGCGGTCCGAGTCGTTGTCAACAAGTGCCACCAAGCTCTGAGCACTTCTCCAGCCCTGCCGCTCCGTTCGGAAGCATTATGGGTCTGTGCCAGGCAGGAGGCTGCTTCAGGAAAAGCAGCCAAGATTTACTTTATTTCCTGTCATCATTCCAGTCCTGACCAAACCCCTGTTGGGAAATATATGAGGCCACCAACAGGTGTGTGCAGTTCAAGGAGGACCACTGCACTCAAACCAGCCATGGACGGGGACTTGGTCACTGAGAGGACCTGAAAGTCCGGAGCAGTAAATTGGGGGTCTGCGGGGCATCTTGTCTTTACATGTCCTCTCCAGCATATGGCATGTCCAGAGACGCCAAACACAGCCATTCTTAATTAAAAATGTAGACTTCACTTACACTGAACAATGCAAGTTTTATGCTGAGATGTTTTACAATATTCAACCTGTATATGTGTCCAGGGAAGGAAGCAAGGAAAAAAGCCCAGGGATTAGACAGATTTTTTAAAAATTTAATATCATATTTAAACTCTGGAGGAACACATTTGTATGAAGTTTTCAGTCTCATAAAGAAATGGGAGTTGCCATTCATTAAAATAAATGTTAAAATCTAGGCAATATTTTCAATCTTTGAAAATTTGCATATATTGAGACATTTTTCTTTCATTGCTGACACACATGTATACACAAAGAAAATATATCATGGAGAGAGTTTGGCCAATTCACACAAGCCACTTTAAGACATTTTATATGTGCTTTCAAACAAGCCATGTTAATTATCAATCTTCAAAATGAGTTAAGTGGAACATTTTAACCATAAAGATTTTTTTCTAGTGCAGTTTATGTAATTGGTACCCAAAAAAATGAACATGGGGTATTTATAATAAAATAATAAATGAGCTGACTTCATCTATCCATCTTCCCATTCAAACCTCACAGATTTATTTGGAATTATTGAAGCTTTGTGATTTTCTCACTTGGCATCTTTTTAAAGTTTCAGAGAATTAATTCTTTCAACTCAGTCTTCTGTTTTGGTCCTTTACTTTCCTTTGGGATACCAAGGAAATATATGTATGTTAAATCTGTTCATTATAGCTTCTGAGTCATTTACCCTCGATTTTGTGTTTCCCAAAATTTCAATTTTTTCTCTTCATTTTCCTTTTGGATGACTTCTTCTTACCTATCTTCTGATTCATATACTACTTTCTTTCTGTCTGTGACATCTGTTTTCAAACTCAACTCCTGAGTTCTACATTTTGATTATTGTACTTTTCAAATGTAGAGTTTCTCCTCACCTTTCTGATTAAGATCAGAATATGTTCTATAGTTTCAAATTCCTTGATTACATTTCAAAGTTTACTGGGAATTTCAAGAGGACAGTACATTTTTTCAATATCCCTAACATTTCCACCACACAGCACATATGTAGGTTTTCCCTGTTAGGTGTGTTTTTGTTATGTTCCCCTTACTTTCCCATCTTTCTCTGTGTCTGCAGGTACCCTTATGTGAGAGATAGAGTGTTTCAAGGCCTTAGTAAAAGTGATTTGAAACCAGAATGCTGTAACTATCTTCCAGAGAGAATCTGCACTTGTCTCCCTGGAACTCCATGATCACCTGAATTCAATTTGCCCTGTCTACCTAATGACTTGACCTGGAATGCAATCTATTTCAAGATTAATTTGCTTCTCACTCAATCTTTGGGGAATTAGATTTAAATCTTAAATTTATGCCAAGGAAATTCATTGAGAGATATATATCATCTTGAGAAAGTTGTGTGTCATCTCTAGTCCCGAAGCCCTAATGTTCTCTCGAAGACCTACTCAGCTCTCCTTTGGATTAGCACAGGCCTCAAATTCTCAGCTCTCTGAATTCATAATGTTTTGTATCCTGTCCAATTACTCATTATTTTGTTAGATATTTGATGCATAGAGGGTCTTTTTTGTTGTTGTTGCTGTTGATCAATGCTTTTCCATTATAATAATCAAGAGTAGTAGTTCAAGTTAGTCTCTCTAATATTACCACAGAAATACTGTTCTCATTCTGAGTGCTCCTAAGGAGTTTTTTTTTTTAATGTCCAAATGACTAGTGATATGCACATACAAACTTGAAACTGTTTTCAATGGGAATGAAAACACAGTAGATCACCTTGAAAGAGTTCCCATCGATCCCAAATCTTTCACATCAGCACTGATCAGTAAATTCCCCAGTAACTCTGTGTCCTGATTCTTCCGTATTTCAAAGAAGACTAATAGAGTGTTCTGCCTCAAAAGAAATACTAAGTAAAAATAAAATGATATCGGCACGGCACTTTAGGAACAGAAATGGCCCATGCACAGAAATAGAAGAGAATTCTTATTGAAACTGAAGACAAAAAACAATATCCTAACAGAACCTATAAACCAAGATAAATTACAGGTTGAAGATGTTTATAGTTATCACAAAATTACTATCATTGAATCCAAATGATTTTTATATATTTATATACCCATATACTTTACCTATATACTTTAAAGTATGAAGTGAGAAACAGATGAGTGGAATAGTAACACACAGACATGGGAAGCCCTTCTTTCTCTGTCATTACCAATTTCACCCAACTGTTGAAAACTTTCAGGCAATTGATACTCAAAAAAGCAAAATATAAACAGGAGAAGGATTTAGTCTTCAAAACAGGGTCTTCACTCAGCACAACTTGATCATATACTTCAATTCTAAATATGAAAAGAATGAGCAGAAGTTTATTGGTAGGAGAGGAATAATCAGAAGGTATGTGACAGTGTAAGCCCCCAGGAAAATCAGATCCGCGAGATCTTAAAAGTCTTTACAAAGCATAGGAAATCTATCACTACATTCATGTATTTAGTGCCAGCTATATGTAGGTCACTGTCCTGAGCAATGAAACACTGGCTCCTGATACGGAATGCCAGTCATTCCTAAAGTATTTGCTGAGGACCTAGTGTGTACCTAGCAGCGATTGGACATTTACTGAACCAAACATACCATAATCCCTCCCAAGAACAGCCTATTTTCCTTCAAGGGAAATAGGCAGTACACTGCTTTTACACTTAGCCGGTGTGAGTATGGTAGAAGATGGAGCTGAAGCCACATCACTTGACACAGTGATGACACTGTGTCATCAGAATGAAGAATCCCCAGGGGCAGGACCCTCGGGAGGAAGTTCAGTGGGGAAGAGTCATCTGCACCAAGGTAACCCTTCCCTGGCACTAGGCCATGAATAAGCTTGTTTGCTTAGCCTACTACAGAGGGAGTAAGTGTCCTTAGAATGGAGTAAACACAGAGGGAAGTACAGGAATATAAGATAAGAAACATTATAAATACATACAAATGGAAGATCTTGTGGGCTCTGAGCCGTGATGAGGGGAAAGCCTACTGCAAGAATTAAAATAAATTCTGCCACCATCTTCTATTTTAACAAAAATTATTCCACTTTATCAAGATTAGCTCATGTGAAGAATCCTTTTATAAACTAAGATAGCTCTTGTGAATAAGAAGGGCTCACAGGGCTGGAGATTTAGCTCAGTGGTTCTGGCGCCTGCCTCGCAAGCGCAAGGTCCTGAGTTCGATCCCTGGTAACCACATACAATGCTGGGCGTGGTGACTCATGCCCATCAGCCATCAGTACCACATACCACAGTGCTGGGCGTGGTGGCTCACGCCTGTCATCCCAGCACTCAGGAGGCAGAGACAGGAGGATTGCTGAGTTCGAGGCTTGCCTGGGCTACAGAGTGAGCTCAGACCCAGCCTCAACTACAAAGCGAGACCCTGTCTCAAAAAAAAAAAGAAGGGCTCACAGCATAGAATCCATACATCTACAAAAGTATAGAGTTATGTGAACAAAAGAGTCCACTCTACCTGACCATACTGTAACCCCAAAGTGATTACACTTAGGCTTTAGTTTAGTTCTGCAAACCTGCAAGCTATGCAGCTCATTTCTTTCCTGCATCATAAAGGCTGAACCTCTAGCGATGTTACTGGTCCTCTCACGTATCCGATGCAAAATATGTCAAACGCCACCAATGCCAGAAACATCAATGTCAGACACATCAGTCTCACCCTACTATCTCGAGGGTCAAGAGGCCTCCTTTCTTCACCTTCCCACTGAGTAGGTGTCATTCTGCATCACGCCATGAGAATCTATGTCAAGCCTGAGGAAAAGCAGGTTGTTCAGACTTAGGCATTCTTTTGTCCTCACTTTCTCAGTTTTTCTCAGCACTACTTGGTGCAACTGACCATTTCCTCCCTCAAAAATACTTTTTTCATTCTGGATTTTATTAATGCTGATCGTATCTACCTCATTTTGCCAGCACTTACCTAGTCATCTTCTCCATTTCCACATTATTCTGGTGTAACCATTTCTAAGTCCGTAACATTTGTAATGTATCATTTTTAGTGATGCTTCTGTCTCTTTCCAGTTTCAATGCCATGAGTCCAAGGACCAACTTCAAACCTTCACTTACACATGTAATAAGCATTGTGAAATTATTAACATCCATTTCCCCAAATCCTTTCCTTTTCTCATCTAAATAAACAGCACTGCCATTTGCATAATTTGTTAAAACTCTGTTGTAAACATTACATTTGTACATTTTCCCCTTCACTTGTATCCTCCACAAATACAGCAGATCCTTTTTCTGTTTTCCCCAAACCATACATCTATCATCATCCTATAAGACCACTCTTCTATTCACCACTGTGTCTTACTCACACATTTTTATTTTACTTTTTAATTTAGTAAACATTGAACTTACTTATTTCTATCCCCTTTTGTCCCATATAAATGATGATCACAGTAAATATGTGATTTTTAAAAAATTGCTCATTTGGAAGAATGAAATAAAGCTACCATCTCCTAAAGAAGTCTGATGGTTTATTTTGCTCTCCTGGATTTGGTTATCACACAAATTTTAACTAGTATGGGAGGTTCCATTTCTCCATAAGCAAATACCTATATATAATTTAGGCTTCACATAGTATAGGGTCAACTTTAGAGGCCCAGCAAAACTAAAAGCAATTTTAATTAAGGAAAGATTCTCCACAAAAGATGTACTGCTTGAAAGAGAGACACACAGCTGAATGAGAAAAAAGAGCAAATGATAAAGTATAACATAAGTACAATGAGTGTTCAACAACCGTTTATTATTTATGATGAAAAGGCTTTCCAATGGGATCAACGTAGTGCCTGGTACTAGCATTTTTTCTCATTTTTCCAGACTTGACAGAAATAAAGGAGACATCAAAAGAAAAGTTTGCATGGATTCTGTTGAACTGAAGAGGGTAGATGGACATCTTTTTAGAAAAATGACAACAGTCCTGCTCATCCATCTTACAAATGTGTCTCATTAATCCAACAGAGACAGGGAGAAAAAGGATGAATCAAACCAAATCTGAGGTAAAGTAGAAATAGCCCTGGGCTGGGAGTTAAAATATCTGGGTACTTCAGGTGAATCTTTTATTAATCCGAAGTGTGACCTTGAGCACATCTTTGAGGCTCTAGCTGCCTGAAAGACAAGTGGAGTAGATCATCCTCAAAGTTCTCTGATTTTGTACCTTTAACAATTTATTATTTTACTCTCACTATCAGAAAGCCAATGGATGCTGCTCTGGATATAGGGAATAGTAGAATAATTTTCACACACACACAAGGAAAGATAATGCCAATAGGTTCATGGAACAGAGAGCCATTAGGTGTCTCCTCACAGAGTATTTTGAATCACTGACTGATTATCTTGCTAAGCTCGCATTTACTTATCTGAGTTTGTATTTTAGGTACTTACTAAGGCTTCTTCCCTGAGACAAACAAATCAATTCTTCATTGTTAATAGAAACAAATTGTTAGAAAATTTATTATGGACCACAAAATGTCATCCATTTATATTATATACATGAAATGCAAGAGTACAGAACTGTCAAAGTGCTCTTTTAAAAATGCACATCAGACTACATAAAAATTGATAATTTAAAAAGTTATGATAGATAAAATGTGCTGTGGCTTAAACTGAGATTTTAAAAATAGGAGATTTACTACATTAAAAAAGAATCAAAAATAATTTGGACAATGAATTTGGTTCACCATTTGAATAACAGGTTAAGGCAAGATTTACAGCTTTGTTTGAAGAAAACACTCCCTGAAAAGTTGAAATGTAGGTCCTTAGAGAGTAATTCTTACATGGAAAGGAGAAAGCAGTGCAAGTTAAATAAACTGTACATTAGAGAGTGAAATGATCGCAAAAGAAACTACCTTCATCCAAATCAAGTCCCTGGTAAGATGGTAAATAAAAGAACTTAAAATAATTACCACAGGCTCAGATCCTCCTGCATTCCAAGTCCTGTGTCAAGTGCTTACCAGTTCCCATTTAATTTCATACTGGTAGCAAAGCTAAGAATTAAGGCAGCATTGTCCTTAGTTTGCCCTTAAAGAAATCAAAGCTTAGAAATGATAATGAGCATCCTATGAAGCAAAGTCAAACCCTTCCGAAGGATAGCATCATTTCGGTCACCTAAGTCTACGGAGGCCAACACACTGGTCTTCCGAAAAGTTGCTTAAGACAGTCAAGTCATAAACAGTTACATCATAAAACACAATATTCATAAGGATACTTGAAGGAAAAGTGGTTTAGGATGACTCAGACAGAATGGCAAGTCCTTATTTAAGTGGCATTAGATCACTATATTGCCACCTGTTTTATACAAGTGGAAGAAAATAGCCATGTATAAATGCCAGATGACCCAGGATTCAAAATGTATGGTTTGGGACACATTCTTGCATTTCAACAAAAACCTGTATATATTTTATTTGAAGTTTCAAATACCATCTACCTTATAAAAATAGCTTTATATATTTCATAAATGACTATCATTTTAAATTTCTATTTCTTCCAAAATTAAAAATTTATTGAGCTCACATGTAAGAAATGATGTGTTTATTGTTTGTAAGCCCTACTTTAATAATGAAAATCTCCAAGTGAGCAGTAGACAGATTCTGTGGCTGGGTGGAGCAGAGCACAGGGGACAAGAACACTGAGTGGAATGGGAAGGTCACCTGGCAAGAATTTTTCTCTTACCCCTCTTTCTCTTCAAAGTTAATTACTTTTCAGGATGAGAAAGTATTTAAAGAGCCAATTACTTCCATTCTGTTAAACTCTCCATTGATTATAACTGCAGTGACAAATTCCAGTGAAAATGGAAGTATTTTTTGCAGGTTTTACACTATCAGAGATAACTTATCTAGATGACACCTGCCTTTTCCTACGTGGAGCAACTTTTGTGTCACTGGTGTCTAGTAGAGGGCTGGTCCACTGAGTTACACAGCCACATGAAATGCACAAGCCACTTAGGTCCAGTCGATGATGAAGGTATGTGTATGTCTTAAGAAAACATGTGCTTACTGAGATTTCCACTTTGCTATGTTGATAGCTAGGTATCCCTGATCTACTTTTTGAAATCACACGTCATTTTTGAAATGCTAAAAATCATTCCCATACAGGCCAGTCATTAATGACATTGCTGGACCTTGTGTGAAATAAGTGATTTTATATTTACATAATCACAGAGCATTTTTAATTACTTTCTTAAGTTTGTTCCCTATCCCTTTTTCTTTGTTATTGGTCTTGTAAAATGTGTTTGTTCTTTGTCTTATGTTTTGCTATCCTTTTGCTTTGAGGCTAAGTGGTTCATACAGGATAGAAACTTTGGCCTTTGCTTAAAACACCAGTTCTCTACAGGGAATGTACTTAATCCAGAAGGAACAAAGAAGTCATTTAGGAAGAGAAGGGGCCCTCAGAGTAAATGCTGGGTATTTACTTTTAGTTTATACGTTGTTTCATTGATCATATCTGTTAGGTATATATCTATGATCTTTATGTAAGGTATACATGCATGTAGCCATTATAACCTTCATGTAAGGGTTCACTTGAAATTGAATAAATCTTCAAATTCTACATTACCAGGTATCTTGACTGTTTCACCTCTCTTCTAAACCTGTACCTTTTGTCTGATGGGAATTGTGTCTGTGTCACTGGATGGACACAAGGCGCGTGGACAGTTCACTCCCTCCCATGGCGCTGGCAGCTCCCCCATAGTACTCTGCTCCTGCCCCACCGGGCGAGGGGATGCAGCCACAGGGACCTCATCTCAGCACCAGCTATACCATTAAATCTCTTTTCTCCTCTTAAATTCTCTTCAGTGTCTCTGTCCTTTCTGCACTACAAATGGGAAGATAGTTCGTGGCTCATAACAGGACTCATGGGATAGAGCACAACTGAGAAACAACAGCAGTTGTTGCTCAGCAGACCCCTCCACTAATTAGTGCACTGCCTTTCTTGTCTCTATTTTTCAGTCCATTTAAAATAATAACTGCAGTTTGAGTTATGGACTTGTCCAAAAAAATATTTAGATATAAAATAAGAAAAATAAAATTACTAATGTACTCATTTGTCCAGATTCAGACTACACCTAAAGCCATGTTGTCATACACTTGCTTGCTTGATTTGAAAGAACATACATTTGAAGGTCTGTCCTACTTGAGCTTCTATAATAGTATCCACAGAGTGACATTTTGCAATATATAAAACTCCCTTCTGTACATATTATGCATTAACAGTAAGGGTAAATCTTACATTAGCAGTGTAGAAGTGTACTCATTAAGTACTGTGCTTCTTTCTATTACTAGTTAATAAGTAACAATACCAGTCAGACAACTGGAATAGCTGCAGAATCATAGGATCCATCATTATTGAAAATCAGTCAGTTGCAACCATGTAGGTAGAGAAACAGTATTTGTGTAAGATAGAATAAGACAATATTCCAGGTAGAAATTCATCTGAAATAAAATAATTAACTTCTGCTTTTAGAAAGTAAACTTTTTAAAGTTTTCTACTGTCAAGTGCAGAATTGAATGCCAATCACTCAAAAACAGAGACCGGAGGAAATAAATCAGCTCAGAGGGCAAAACCCTGCTCCTGCAGAGAGGTCCTTGAGCAGGCTGAGACACTGCTCCAGACAGGCTGCTGTGAGCCCTTAGGACCCAACTGGGGAATTTCTGGAATGTCAGTGACTGGATTTAGAACAACATAAAACAGAAGAAGGTCTAGAAACATGGCCACTGGGTCACATGAGATTTTTAACATGTAAGTGGAACCTGAGAGCCACAGTAGTAACTACGACCTTTTAACATAGGGCATCAAAAAAGATGTGCTTCCATTCCAAATGAAATTCTGTAGCCAACTCAAACTAGATTACTTACATTGGATTTTTATAACATTGATTAAATTGAGCTTTAAGTATCTTTGTATAAATAATATAATCAAAGCTTGCTGACTTCAATTCAATTAAACTCATTTCTGACAGAGTAATTGGTATCAAATTTAATTCCAATGATCTACTAAACTGATGATTTCTCTTGTCTTCCTAATTGTGATGAAGTTACTTAGTAGAGTAAGGCTGTTGCCATCCACTTATCCTTAAACAAGAGGTATTCAGTTTCATTCTGCTTACACAAGAGTGTAGGATACCAACTACTGATTATTCACTGTATTAGAAAAATCCGATTAGATGATTCACATGAAAGAAATCAAAACTGGTAACCCTTTACTCTCTACAAATTCAGTTGGTGAATAAGTGACTTTCACCAAAGCAATAATTCCTTATAAAAGGTGAGAGCTTGTCACACCATCATGTTGAATGCCTTACAGATTTATTTTCTTTTATTATAACTAAAATTCCTCCTGGTTTGAATTTCTGATACTTAATGAGGCATTGTTTCAATATCAATAAACTACAATGAAATTTTAGGTGAGGTGTCTTATAAGGTCTTTTGCCCACATGAAAAGTCCATAACAAATCTGCTTTTATTTGGGGAGGCGTGCCCCCTCCTGAAATGTTTAATCCAATTTTTTTTTATCTCCATGGCTGTTCTTATTTCTAAGGAATAACCTTACAACTACAAGCTGCCTTTCAAAGAAGCAAAGACAATTCAAAGAAGGAAGGGTAGTATTTTCAATAAATATTACTTCCCTTAGTTCATCTGTATTGCTATGACAAAATACCTGAGATTGTATAATTCCTAAAGAAGAGAAATATTTTGCTTATATTTCTGGAGGCTAAAAGTCAGAGAGCAAGGTGCCGGTGGGTACAGGGTCAGAGAAGGTCGATTAAGTATAGACGGCATCATTTAGGTGTTTTCAAATAGAAGGTGCAGAGGGCAAAAACAGGGCTAAGTGCTCTTACATGGAGCAAATACCGAGGAGAGCTAACCAGTCCTCCAAATTCATTTATTAAATCCCTAACTCCTCTCATAAAAGCTCCTTCCTTAAGATTTAATCATTCCATCAGTACCTGACTGTAATACTATCAAAATGACCATTAAGTTTCAACACACAAATACTAGGGAATACACTGAAACCTTGAAATGCTTGAACAGCCAAGTAAGTGAAGCTATGCACTGATCATTCACCTTCCAAAACAGTATGGCAGAATGGAACATGAACCTAAATATAAAATTAAATATTGAATATACTAAACTGCTAGAAAACAACACAGGAGAAAATATAGGTGACCATGACTTTGGCAAGCTGATTTCAGATACAATACAAAGAACATAACCCATATGAGCAAATGTCGATCAGCTGGATTTTAGTAAACAAAAAAAATAACTTTTCTGTGGGAGACACTGTTAAAAGAATAAGATAATCCATAGATTATGACAGAGTATCTTCAAAACCTATATTTGATAAAGTACTCATGTGGAAAATGTAAAAACCACTCAAATCTCAATGGAAAGAAACAAAAATTAAAAATGAATGACAGATCTGAACAAACACCTCACTAAAGATGGTATACAGATGACAAATGAATATATGAGGTGTTTGATATCACATGTCATCAGGGATTTAGAAAGTACAACAACAATGAGATACCATTGCATACTTAAGAAAATGGTCAAAATTCCAAACCCTAAATGTCAGAAAGGTGCTAAGTAAGAGGATCCCTAAACTCATTGCTGGATAGGATACAGCATTGGAAGACAGTTTGGAAGGTTTTTATTTTTTTTAATATAAAGTTAAACAAATTTTATCATTTTACCCAGCAATTGTGATTCTCTATGTTTACTCAAACAAGGTGAAAGCTTCTGACCCACCAAAATTTTAATGCAATTTTTTTTTTTTAATTTTTGAGACAGGGTCTCGCTTTGTAGTTCAGGCTGGCCCTGAGCTCACTATGGTGCCCAGGCAAGCCGCCGCGAACTCAGCAATCCTCCTGTCTCTGCCTCTTAATGCAATTTTTTAACAGCTCTGTACATAAGAGCTAAAACTGGGATGAAAACAAGATATTCTTCTAAATTAAAGGGAAAAACTAAACATGCAGAGAACGAAATATTTTTCAGTGATAAAAGGAAATGAGCTAGAGACCCACAGTAAGACCCGTGGGAACCCGAAATGAATAATCTTAAGTGAAAAAAAGTCAGGCTGAGAGGCAATATACTATGTGATACCAACTATATGACAATCTGATAAAAGCAAAAGTATAGAGACAATAAAAATATTCACTGTCTCCCAGTGGGTAAAGGGAAGTGAGAAATAGAGAAGTAGACTCCCACAGATTCTTAGGGTACAGGAAACATACATGATACTGAGGTGATAGATACATGACATTATACATCCACCAATACCCATAGAATTGTACCTCATAAAGACTGAAAACAGTGCAGGCTATGGATTTCAATCAGTAGTAATGTATTAGTATTGTTTTACCAAGTGTAATAAATATACCACATCAGTGTAAAATGTTAATAACAGAAATGGTGTGCTTCCTGCTCAAATTTTCTATAAAACAGAAACTACTCTGAAAATATATCAATAAAAATGGAATAAAAATTATTGAAAATTATACATAAAAACTGCATTCTAAATACAAATGCATGGATGATTCTAAGAAATGACTGTTTTACTTTGAAAACTAGTAAATATTGGAGGGAAATTAAACATTTATTCTGGCTTTTGTATGAGCTATAGTACTTTGAAAAGGACACATTTCTCTTTATAGAAATATTTTAGTTCATACACAGTGAAGCTTGACAGAATTAGAATGTTATCTTTCTGCAGATCCCTAATGAACTGATGGACCTAAGCCAAGATCATTAATTATAACAGCAGGAAAAGAGAAACCCAGACTTTGCAATTGTATGATGAAAATACACAACCCTTCCTAAGTATTTTAGCCAATAACCCTCTGTTAAATACCAAAGAATTAAACAAATTGATGAATATAGTCAAAGTTTAGGTCTAATATCAATTTATGAGCAATTCAAGGAACAAATAGAAAGATAAAAAAATCATACAGCCATAATACTGTAATTCACCCTGAAAATCCCTCTGCTTTCTCAAAAATATCACTGTATAAAAGTAAGAAACAAGTGGAAATAAGCTAAGTTTGTAAAGAGGCTTTTAAAACATAAATATAATGTGGGATCCTATAAATAAATTAGTACAAATAGCTGACTTAGTGCAATTGGAGTCTGTATTTTAGTTGCAACAGGTATAAGTACATATGCACTGACCTTGGTGCAGCTGGTTTCTTGAATATTATTTAACATAAAGGGTCAGAAAGAGCCTAGTATGGTAACAATGGGTGATTTTACTTCCCCACTCTCACGAGTACGTACCTCATCCAGACAAAAAGCTCATCTAAGGAACAGGGTAAACTACATGAAATAAATGTAGACATCAACAAAAACTTCAACCCAGTTAATAGTAGAAGGTAAATTCTTTTCGGTAACTTCTGGAACTTTCTCTAAAACAGACCTAATTTTAGGCATAAGCACTTACAATCTAAACAAGAAAAGGCTTAGTTTGTACATGCTGGATTTATGATCAGCTGAGTCTACAGCAGAGACCTCAGGGAAGAAAGGAATGGTGGGACAAAGCTGCTTAGTCATGGCAGTGAGGCAGCAGAGCAGGAATGAGAACTAAAGTGGGAGGTGCGAGGGAGGCTCCAGACACAGACCAGGTGACCAGTGCTCCACGACCCAATCAAATACACCTAGACACCTACTCCTCCAGTCTCTGGGGGATCCCAAGGTCAGATGAGTCAAAACTCTAACCATAACAACACAAAACTAACAGGGAGGTAAGAAATAATAAAGATCAGATTGAAAATTAATGAAATACTGACTAAAAGATCAACACAAAGTAACAATGAAACAAAGATTTGGTTCTTTGAAAAACACTTACAGAAACTGACCAAAAAAGAGAAAGAAATTCCAAATTAATATAATTAAAAATGAAAGGAGAATATGGCAACAGATGTTATTGATATCCAGAGGATCGATAGAGACTATTTTGAAAACTTATATTCCAACAAAATGGAAAATCTAGAATGAATGGATACATTTTTTGATATCTATGACCAACCAAAGTTAAACTACAAGGTGATAACACACTTAAGTATATCAATAAGTAGCACTGAGACTAAAGAAGTAATGCAATCTTTCAACAAGCAGAAGCTGGGACCAGAAGGACTCAATGCTGAGTTTTTCCAGACATTTAAAGAAGTATTAATATCAGTGATGCTCAAGTTGTTACATGAAATGTGAAAAGGAGGGAACACTTCTAACTTCTCTCTACAAATCCAGTATAACCCTAATATGAAAACCAGATAATATTTAAACAGAAAGAGAAATTTATAGAATAGTATCCTTGAGAAATATAGATGGAAAATTATTCAATAAAACACTTGCTAATAGAAATCAATAACACTCTAAAGATATCAAACAATGTGATTAGTTTGGGCTCCTTTGAGGGATACAAAGATGTTTTTAATATATGTAAGACAATAAATATAATATACCATATAAATAGAATCAAATATGAAGAAACATGATTACCTCAATGGATAAAAAAATGATGTCAAAACACAATATCCTTTCAAGATAAAATCACAGACTTTGCATAAAATATCTTAGCTCAGTGCAATAAAAGCTCAACATGACAAAGCACAGCCAACAACATATTAAGCAAAAACTGAAAGATTTCCTGGTAAAATCAAGAACAGGTTAAGAGTGTCCATTCACATTGGTGCTGTCAATAGTATGTGGAATTTTATCCAGAGCAATTAGACAAGAGAAAGAAATCAAAGATACACAAAAAGATAAAGTCAAATTATCCTTATTTGTAAATGATGACTTTGCATAAAGATTCTTAAAACTCCATTAGGAAACTTTAAGATATGATAAACAAATTAGGCAATGTAACAGGATACAGAATCAACATAATAAAACCAGTAACTTTTACATACACCAATAATGAACCTGTTCAGAAAGAAACTAAATGAAAATTCCATTCACAATAGTTTCAAAAATTAAAATAAGACACTTTTCACTATACATAACCAAGAAGACTGTATTACAATTCTCATTGCTGAGACACAATACCTGATGTCTACAACTAAAGGAGAGGTTCAACTCATGGTGGCTGAGGAGTTAGTCCATCATTGGCTAGTTCTTACGCAGAAACATGGTGTAAGGGCATGATAGAGCAAACATAATTAACTCATGGCAGGAAGCAGTGCAAGAAAATAGAGCCAGAGAAGAAAGGGGGAAGTGATCATTATTTAGTACCCAAAGTTTTGCCTCCATGACCCACACAGAAACACATAATAAGTACATGTTCCAGTAATTCATACTGGCTCTAAATCTAATTAAAGATTTACAAAAACAGAAGTGAAATAGTTCCATAAAGAAAACTACAAAACATTTAAGAAAGAAATTGAAGAGGACACCAGAATGCCCTCTCATGTTCATGAGTCTGATTAATATTTTTAAATGGCCATAGTAATAAGAGCAACCTATATATTCAATGCAATCACTATAACAATACTGATAATATTCTTCACAGAAGTAGAAGAACTAATTCTAAAACTCATAGGAAAGCACAAAAGATGAAGAATAGTCAAATCTTCCCCAAGGAAGGAAAAGAAAGTTTAAAGTATCACAATACTCAATTTGAACATGTAGAACAAAGCACAGGATGGTACTGGCATGAAAGTAATAGAAGAGAAGAGAGAACATAGAATAAATAACGCAACTACAGCCATATGCTTCTCCAAAGGTGCCAAAGCATACGTTATAAAAAACACAACCTCCCTGCCGGGCGTGGTGGCTCACGCCTGTAATCCCAGCACTCAGGAGGCAGAGACAGGAGGATTGCTGAGTTCGAGGCTTGTGTGGGCTACATAGTGAGCTCAGAGCGAGCCTGAACTACAAAGCGAGACCCTGTCTCAAAAAAAAAAAAAAACCAAAAAAACAAAAACAAAAAAAACACAACCTCCCTGACAAATGGTGGTAACAAAACTGTACATCTACAGGTAAAAGACAGAAACAGATCTATTTCATATGCTATATAAAGATCAATTTCAAATGGATCAAAGGCCTAGGTATATCCCAAAACTTTGAAACTGTCAGACAATAACATAACAGAAACACTTGAAGCCATAGGCACAGGCAAAAATATTCTGAATAGGATTCAATAACACAGAAAATAGCAAGAACTGACAAATACAGTTGCATAAAATTTAAAAAAATTTATTCACAACAAAACAAAGAGTTAGGGCCATAGATTTAGCTCAGTAGCACCTGCCTCACAAGCACAAGGACCCTGGTTGGATCCTGGTAAACACAACAATGCTGGCCATGCTGACTCATGCCCACCAGCAATCAGTACCACATACTACTATGCCAGGCCTGATGGCTCAGTCCTGTCATCCCAGCACTTGGGGAGGCAGAGGCAGGAGGATTGCTGAGTTCAAAGCTTGCCTGGGCTACATAGTGAGCTCAGGGCCAACCTGAACTACAAAGCAAGACCCTATCTCAAAAAAAAAAAAAAAAAGAAACAGTTAACAAGAGACAGAGAATAGAACTAAAGAAATCTGATAGAAGATTATTATGTGACTATATAAAGGACCCAAAAAAACATATCACGAACAATTAAATGATCCAGTGAACAAGTGGACAAGTGAACTGAGCAGATACTTTTCAAAAGAAGGAGTGTAAATGGGCATATCTATGAAAAATGGTCAATGTCTCTAGCCATTAAAAAAAGCAAATAAAACTATACTGATATTATGTCTCATCCCAATTTTAGTGACTATCACCAAAATATAGATAACAATTTATGTTGCCTGGGGATGGGAGAAAAGTACCCGTGCTACACTGGTAGAGGGCAGGTACTTTAGTGCAGACACTACTAACATCAGCTCCAAGGTTCCTAAAATGAACTGAGTACAGCTACCATTTGATCCAGCTGTATCATTCCTCAGCGTGTACCTTCAAGATGAAGCCAGCACACCATAGAGACATCTGCATACCCACATTCACTGTGGCATAATTCACAATTGGTAAGCAACCAAGACAGTCTAGGCCCTCCCCACAATGGGGGAGGAGATAAAACAAATGGGAGATATATGCACACAATGTAGTATTACTTAGTCATAAGAAAAAAGAGTAATGTCACTTTCAGGAAAGTACCTGAAAACTGGAGATCATGTAGAGCAAAATAAGCCACTCAGAAAGGTAGATTCTATGCTTTGTCTCACATTTCATACCCAGAAAAGAAAAAATGCCACAAAATTTTGTCATAACTTCCAGTCAGATTCCCATTCTATTTCGTAAAACATTCACTGCTGGGGGCTGGGGATTTTGCTCAAGTGGGACCACTCCAATCTTGGATGCACAAGGGGCTGAGTTCAATCCTCAGTACAAAAAAAAAAAAAAAATTCACTGCTAGGACATTCAATCCTGGGAAGAAGTTAACTGTAACATAAGGTATCTGACTCTTCTGGCCGTGTTGTGAGATTGCAGGGTTCATGAAAAGGCCTTAGAAGATAAGATGTCAGGTAGACAAAGGCCCCAAAGTCGTTGCAGCTCTAATTGTGTGAATGAAAACATCCATCTCAAAAATCAGTCTTCATATCCTGGATCTCCTAGAGAAGCCTTGTGAATTGGAACAAATATAACAAACCAAAACCTGGATACCTAGATCCATAAAGTTTCTGTGTTTTAAGATAGTTCTTTTTACCACAAAGGATAACTACACATACAGGCTAAAATGATCAAGTAAACACATTTGTTTCAAAAACTTAAAGGTAGTCTTTTGTAGTAATTAGCAAATAAAACCAGGAATGAGAAAATTGGCTAGAAATAGTAGTCAGTAACCTGTTTCAAAATAGAAACTCTCATTAATTACAGCTAACACTTAATCATAGGTATCTGTGATTAGTATCTCCTCTTTAATGATTTGCAAAAGAAGATGGTTAGGAATTAATTTTATAGTGTTGATGAAGGCAGTAATTTTCCATAAGAAAAAAGACCTATTGTCAGGCACTTTTCTATAAAATGGATTACAACTCTGTTTTAGGAAAACAGAATATTTCCTACCAGAGAAACCTGGAGCTTGAGATAAATTCTAGTTCTTACGACAACTATAATATAGAATAATAAATGTTTCAAAGTTATAGAATCTTTGTCTTCAAAGAAGCATATAAATACTGGACTTACAAATGCACAGACTTTCATACTCTTTGATATCTATCACAGTACCAATTTTGAGACCATTTTGTGTAATGTAGTAGAGTGAATGCATAAATTTATTTTTGCTTCCCTTTGACAATGCCATTAAAAGAACAATAAAAGTTTTCCTGAAACATCATAAACTCATAAAAGCAACAAAGTGGGATGGAAAACAAAAGTGCTAAAATTTTAGAACTTGAGAAATAAAACCTGAAACTGACTCAGAATTCAGAAAATCTGAGATGCATTGTGATTTGTGCTGTCAACTCCCTTCACCCAAAAAACAAAAAACCTGGGTCTTCAGGGTATATTTGCAACAGAAATAAAAGCATATCTGAAAATAGAGACTGTTTCAAGTGCAGTTAGAGCTCCTTCCCCACACAGTATCCTCCTCCTCTTCCTCTGTATTAAGACTACAGTTCTGGTCTCCCCAGAGGATGAGAGAGAGGACCTCAACCTTACAGGATGTGTTTATAGTGAAGACATTCTGCCAACAACAGGGTGAGAACTACATACTGAGCCCCTAACTCTATTCCTTCACACACCTCTTAGAAGAAGTCTGTGCTCTCCAGACAAGAAATCAGAACATGATTCTCAAAAAATCTGATCATTCCTAGTAAATATCTTACAAAGTTACATGATGCTCCTTGATGGAACTGGCTGTGTTAGTCAGTTTTTCATTACTGCAACATATGTCTGAGGTAATGTACAAAGAGGAAGGTTTATTTGGGCTCAGAATTCTGAATTTCTCTGGCTGTGGTTGCTTGAGCTCATTGCTCTTCCACCATAGGTGAAGTAGTGTATCATGGCAGGAGGCCACAGTGAGGGAAGTTCTTCCCTTCGTGATAGCCACAAAGCAGAGCCTTTGGAAGACACTAATCCAAAATTTCATACAGGCCTAGAAAATCACCTTGCAGCACAGCATAGCATCAGTAATATCAAGCAAGATGTATTCAAAAGATTCTTACTGCTTTCAAAGTGCCTACTTTCAATCAGAGCAATCAACCTAGGTTCACCAGGTCTGCACTATCTGAATAAAGCTTCTAATGCAACAAAGATATAACAGATCAAATAAAAGAAATAACCAAGTTGAAGAAAACCAGAATATCCAGAGAAAAAGAGAATAAAGAAAAATTTCATTTATATCCTCAGAGCAGTAAGGGAAGAAATTGTGCTTATAAGATAAGAAGAATCTATTTTTAAGAAAGGAAAGGAGGGAGGGAGGGAGGGAGGGAGGGAGGGAGGGAGGGAGGAAGGAAGGAAGGAAGGAAGGAAGGAAGGAAGGAAGGAAGGAAGGAAGGAAGGAAGGGGAAGGGAAGGAAGGAAGGAAGGAAGGAAGGAAGGAAGGAAGGAAGGAAGGAAGGAAGGAAGGAAGGGGGGAAGGAAGTCAAGAAATTATCTTTGGGTGAGCCCACAGAACACATGCGGTGCAGCAGAGTGAATTTCGAATAAGATGTAAACAAATCCAGTGATAGGAAAACTTAGAAAACCCCAGTTGTTGGTGCATGCAGACACATCTCTGATCCCCTACCAGTCACCAGCAGCAGGACAGGCTGAGAAACAGCAGTTATGTGTGGCAAGAGCATTAAGAACTGAAACAAAACAAAAGATGAGACACACAGAAGGCAACACTGTATTCCAAAGAAAGAGCTCTACAAGCACACGAGTGGGTGTGAAAATGATTGGCTGAAAAGGAGAACAGCCCTAGAGATTCCAAATTTTGATTGAATGCAACACCAACAGCAAAACTACTAAACAAACAAACAAAACACCCTGGTGAGTCACTGAAATCAAAGACTGCATTAGTTTGAGAATTTAAGTATCTCTGAAATAACAGCAAATATCACACACAAGTTTGGAAGGGAAACCGCACTGAGGGCAGCACAGAAAGACCCTGTGTAGGTTTAGGATGCCTGGAAGAAGTGTTCATTGACAGGAAAATATCACCAAGATGAGAGCACCCGCCCCAAAGCCAAGCATGATGCTGTGAACAAAGCACAGGCAGTTTCCAGGGGCCATAATCCAACCAACAAACAACAGAGTCTCTGTTCACCTAATAACAAATTAGACTTTTGAGACATTTAGAAGAAATATTCTTCATGAGATTGTACCCTGTTTGGATAGAGACCACATCTGGGCGTGTGTGTATGTGTATATGTTTCTGTGTGTGTGTGTGTGTGTGTGTGTGTGTACACGCATGCATGTGTCCTGACATTAAAAGGTCCCTAACTCTCTGTTTTATTTATTGTCAGGTTTTCATCAATTCTCATAAAGGCCACAGTCATTCTTCATCCTGGTTCTGCCACTTAACACTGTTCAACTTTGGGCCTGACCTCAATGTTTTCATCTGTACATGGGGAACGAAAACAGGACCGGTTCATAGTTACCTTGTGAAGAAAGAGTGGGAAAAAATTTAGAACAAGTCTAATGTAGAGTAAGCTTTGAATAAATGCTTGGCCATGTCATTATAATGAATACTACTATCCAGCTGCGTGTTCATGGAATATACTTTGTATGCCTCTCAGCCACAGTATCAGGGCATTAAAAGATGGCGGTCATGAAGTCAAAGCACAGAGGTTCTCTTAGTTGGTTTTCTCATCACAGGGACAAAATGCCTGACACCCACAAGTTAAGGGAGGAGAAGTTTTTGGACTTATAGTCTGTAGACATTTCTGTCCATAGCAAAAGCAACAGGGGACCTTAAGATCCTCTTTCTGCCCCTCTTATCTCATCCCAAATACTTGGGGTAGCTAACCTCACTCCCTTCATTTTAGGGCCCTTGAGTCTAGCTATGCACCATGAATCAATGCCAGTCATACAGGACAGTTCCAGCCACCTCTGAAAAAGCTCCGCCTTTGACCTAATGAGGATTTGGGGGACATCTAACACAACCCACAACGTTCTGCTCCTGGCCTCCCAAAGACTCACACATATAACTTTAGGAAAAAAGCATTTAGCCCATCTCCAAGAATTGCCAAAGTTCTAAAAGCTTTTCAGCCTAATTGCTGAAAAAGTCTAAGTCCAAAGTCTCCTCTAAGATTTAAGACAAAAGCTTGGCTGCAAGCCCCAGTACAAAAGGAAATTAAATACTTCCAACATATAATGCCACACAACAGACATTTCAATTCCAAAAGTTGCAAACGGGGGATTACAAAAGAATTGGGACCAAAGCAAGTCCAAAATCCAGCAGGGCAAACATTAAGTCCCAGAGTTCCGGTTGCAGCATCCCTGGCCAGCTGTGGCTAGTTGTGAACTCTGAAAGGCTTGGGTGACTCCACCCCTGTGACTCCACCCCTAACTATGACTTAGGTCATAGTTCCTAAGGCTTTTGGCTAATACTCCGTATTGTTTCTGCATAGTCCTCTAGGAAGAGGTATTATGATTTTTTTTTAAACTTTTTGGTCAGTAGAGTTTCCTTGACATTGTACTTAGGAGAAGTGATTTTTTTTTCTATTGATTACTTTGATATTCATTCCTCCTGTGTTTTCTTCAGATACTCCTTTCCTGTTTACCTGTTTCCTTTTCAATTACATGGGGCTCTGTGCTACCACACAGCCACAGAAGTCTGTCCTTTGCTACTTAGTTTTCAATTATTTTGATTTAATCTCAGAGTCAAGACGTAGTTTTCTCACTGAAGAAATTTCTCATTTTATTATTAGTGTCTGAGAACTCTTCCAGGCTGGTGAATGCATTTCCATGTAGTTAATGCTGATTCCACTGTGTTTTCTTTTTCTTCTAGTACTAAAGCCTCTAAGGATTTTTAAATATGCCTACGTAGCATGTGACTGGAGAACACTGTAGGCTTTTTCTGCAGGCTTCCCCCCCACACCCCGCCAAGGATGAAAGGTGAAGAACACAGCAACAGGGAGCCCTACAGGCAGAGTTCTGCACTGCATTAACCTGTGGGAAATGCCTTTCTCTTCTGTCCCTCCCTCCCAGAGAGGGGCTGTCACCAACCTCCTGTAAGGGCGGATTTCTGTTGTGAGAAATGCCAAATGGGGTGACCATGGTGTTCTCCTATGGCCCAACATGGTAGGGCTATGTATGGCTGTGATTTCATGATGCAAATCTCAATGGCTTCATGGTCCTGAATGCTAAAAATGAGGCCAAGCCTATAAAAAACCTACAAGTACAATTTATAACCCAGTTTCCTTCTGAAAGGATATCCTCATTTACAAGGAAGGAATGATATGCTTGAAGAAACCAGGATCTCTTCCGTGTTGTTTTCTTCTGACCTTTTAATGAAGTGAAATTATTTAGTGAACAATTAACCTTAAGTGGACTAGGACCCAGATAGATTTATTCACAGACATCAGGTTCTTGCCACTCCTGCCCAGTCATCAGGACTGGCCACATGCTTTTATTCTGTTTGATGAGAAAGGTAGTGGGATTGTATTTAACAAAGGTATCTTAAATTTTAAAAAAACAAAAAATAAATTGAAATTTTTTTAAAATGCAACCTAAAGATCATTGTACAAACACTATTTGGAAAATGTGAAATATTTTGGATTAGACAATGGTAAACAAAGTGTTTATAGAAAGGGTAATATTTGGAATAAAATTCAGAAAAGAACTCCAAGCTAAATAAGGGACAGATATAACTAAGGAAAGCAGATCATATCCAAAATCAAAGAGAGCACTGGGCGTGGTAGCTCACGCCTGTAATCCCAGCACTCGGGAGGCAGAGGCAGGAGGATTGCTGAGTTCAAGGCTTGCCTGGCCTACATAGTGAGCTGAGGGCCAGCCTGAACTACAAAGCGAGAGCCTGTCTCAAAAAAAAAATAATGGATTTGATTGCTAACTCTGAGCATTACATTATATACTATCACAGATCTATTTCTGACTTAATTTCCTATGTGTAAGGATATCCTCTATGAAAATATGTATAAAATCTACATCACTATTCTTTAAGCTTTGGACACTTTTTTTTGAGCCAACACTACACAAGAAAGCCAGGCAGGCCAGTGGAAAGAGCATGAATGCAGCAAGTCTTCTGAAACTCACCACTGACTTTGCCACCCAGTACCCATGAGACGACAAAGGTGTCAATTTCCTTGAAACTGAAATCCTTCATCAGTAAAATAAATATATGACACCTACTGCATAAACATCTAACTTACAACTTAGATAAGATACTTAGTAAAGTATTTGTGACAGTATAGGATTTCTATTGCTTCTATTTTAAGAATAATTTCAAATCCTCTAGCTCCAGCTACACAGATAACATTCCAAATGTGAATCGGTCAAGACAGAAGGAATCTTAAGGTTCAGTGGAGTGGGACTCAGAGGAGTCCCAGGAAAACCATCAAAACCAACTTAATTCTCGCCAGAGCTGGTTTTCCATTCTTAATTAGTCCTTCTATTTACTTAATTTACTTAACACAAAAAATTACTGCTTGTTTTCTTTATTGTCCAGAACAACAACAAATCAAGTGAGCTCATTACTATCCGAAAGCAGATTCCTTTCATTTGGACCACTTCATATTTGTACCTTCAGCGCATCTTGCTATCCTTACTGCTACAGTTATCCAAAAGCCTACTCACTGCTCTAGACCAAGGCTAAGTTCTACCCTTATCCATGAAGCTTTCCTGTCCCCACATTGGCTTTTCTGACTCTGAATTATTTTATTATTATTGTGGGGGTTTTTTTGGAGACAGGAACTCACTTTGTAGTTCAGACTGGCTCCGAGCTCACTATGTAGTCCAGGCAAGCCTGGAATTCAACAATCCTCCTGTCTCTGCCTCCCCAGTGCTGGGATGACAGGCATGAGCCACCACGCCCGGCACTGTGGTATGTGGTAGTGATTGCTGGTGGGCGTGAATCTCCACGCCCAGCATTATATGTGGTTTCCCGGGATTGAACTCAGGACCTTGCACTTGCCAGGCAGGCGCCGGAACCACTGAGCTAACCCTCCGGCCCTTATTGTGTCTTTTTGAGCCAGGTCTCTCTTTGTAGTACAGGCTGGCCCTGAGCTCAATTTGTAGCCCAGGCAAGCCTGGAACTCAGCAATCCTTCAGAACTCTTACTTTCCAGACCATTAACTTTGTACTTTTTTGCATAACAATGCAGCTATTATCATTCAAGGCAGAGTTGTTGAAAATTGTGTTCCAGGTCTTTTGTTTTCTGAATTCTATACATAAACCAGACCCAAAAATGGATGCCTTTGAAAAGATCCTAAAGCACTGTAAATCTTATACTGATAAACTGAGGGTCTCTGCTCCTGTACTCTGAATCTATCATTTTAAAGAGAAGATTTAATTACATTTCCATTTGCTTTTACTCATTCATCTCAATTAGCCACAAGGTGGTCTTGAGTCCTCTTAGGTTATCAGAAATCAGCAAGTGCTGGCCTGCAGAGGAGACCACAGAACACAAGGTGCTCCTCGGCAGTGGCAGAAGCCTTCTCATCACCCATACGTCACTTGCTCTGTTTTTCCAAATAGACACCACTTGTCATTCCCAGGCTGTAAATGTAGCACTGTTTTCCTGAAACAAAAAGCTATTAACCAGTTAAGAAAGTAAAAAAAAAAAAAAAAAAAAAAAAAAAAAAAAAAAAAAAAAAAAAAAAAAAAAAAAAAAATAAAAAAAAAAAAAAAAAAAAAAAAAAAAAAAAAAAAAAAAAAAAAAAAAAAAAAAA